>BGPR01002505.1:111537-174630 GCA_013235015.1 Araneus ventricosus | reverse complement strand
TTAGTTCAAACCATGATGTTAGTGTTGTTTTTCTTAAAGCAGCTCGTTCAATTGCTTGGGCTTCTTGACCGTCTTGGTACACAATCGGCTGTTGCTGTGGTAAATGCACAGCTAAGCGCACTACAGTGTGGGATTTATGCGACAAATTAAATTCATTTAAACGCCACATGGCTTCAGGTGCACTAACATACCTACCTTCAACAAAACTTAAAATTTCATCATGATCCAGAGCACCTTCGTTTTGTATTTTGACCGAGGCTGCATCATGTCCCTTGTATACATATTTATATAAGTATTTGACACTTTTAACTGAGGCACAAAATTCAACATTAATATGCGCATTAAATTTTTTAAGCAACCAAGGATTATATGGGACAACCCATCTGTTATCGATTGAATATTTCCTTACCTGGAGTTTCCTTAGGTTCAGTGGCTCTTCTGCGATAAATAGGGTATCCATTAACATTTTCCTCTGTATCATCCTTGAATTGTTTCGGAAACCTTTTGCAGCACTATCCATCTCTCATGCATGGAGAATTTATATTTATAGTTCCACATGGGCCATGTACCATGCATTTTGTCACAATTTGGAAGAGTCTAAGATCAGTGCAAGGATCTGGAAGTTCTGCACTCACAAACTTGTCAATGTCATCTTTAGTGCGAATTTTGCTTTCTGAATCTAATGTTAGAAGAATGTGGGCATGAGGCAAACCTCGCTTTTGGAACTCAATAACATAAATATAGGCTAAA
This sequence comes from Araneus ventricosus, assembly GCA_013235015.1. Taxonomy (NCBI): domain Eukaryota; kingdom Metazoa; phylum Arthropoda; class Arachnida; order Araneae; family Araneidae; genus Araneus; species Araneus ventricosus. Next base: position 173,880 of record BGPR01002505.1, on the reverse strand, counting down.
ACAGTTCCAAATATTCCATGCTTGCAAATATCTTCTAAAAGTTCTTTTAATTTCATATTAAATACACGTACAATAATATCAGATCGGTCTTCAGGACGTTGCACACCCTCCATGCTATTTAAAATTTCAGACCAAGATGGGTTACAAGTAAATGTCAGAAAGAGATCTGGCTTACCAAACTTGCGTACCATAGCCATTGCACCTTGGTAATTCTGTTGCATATGACGTCTGCTCCCTTGGAAAGAAGATGGCAGTATTATAAGTTTTCCAGTGCGTATATTTTCATTATGTGCTCGACACTCTAAAGCATCTAAAAGCCCCCGAGTTCAATTCACAAATCTTTTTGATTTTGTCGCAAAAAATGTAAACGTGAGCCTTCGGTTTTAACATATGCATCAACAATATATTGCTGAAAAAGCTTACCACTATTGAGCAAAATACTGAAACCATTTCCCTGGGAAAGTCTGTATGCATAATATTGTAGTTGAGTGACACGAGTGCGCTTTGCTGTTCTCCTTTCTTCTACATGTTCCATTCCAGTGTTCCAACTACACTCGCCCCTTGGAAATAGCAAAGGATAGGTCATTGGATCACAGCATTGATTTAAAGGTGAAATGCTTTGGCATGTATTCCCAACTGGGTACACACAAATGTCTCGGTTGGCTGGGGGCTCTTCATTATCACCTACAAATATAGCTGCTACTTAAGTGCATAAAGTAGGAGCATTATAGCGCCGCATACCCAAATTTTTATCTTCCAAAAATACCATTTTCACTGATGTAGTTGGGTGCTCTTCTACCAATCGGTGCATTTGAAGATAAGACTGAGCAAAGGAATGGATTTCCCTTAACATAAAATCAAGTTTTTCAAATAGATGTTGCAAGCAATTTTGATTGTTACTCAAGCGTTTCTCTGTTGCCTCACTGGAGTCAAATATATAAAGTTGTCCGTAACTTTCTTTATGTTGGTCACTTGCATACAGGGGGGAAACTCTGTGGTACACTTGACCATGTAAACGGTAACAGTATGGCCCAGTTCCACGTGGTGGTTTAATTTGTGCTCCCATCGAAGCGAATGCAAAGGCAGAATTGTATTCCCGAATTCGCTGTCGATAATTTTTAGCATCAGGTGAATTTTCAGTTAGCAATACTTTCAATAGTTCAGGTGCATCAGGAAATGCCGGTAACTGAACCTTTCCATCATGGCAAAATTTTGTATACTTATGGGCAGTATTTTTCTCTTCCTTCCAATAAACAGCCCCACAAAAACCGCACTGTTCGGACATAGTTCCACAATTATGCTCCTCAACATCGTTTCGAATACATACACGTTTTGGGCGACGGCGATTATCGGCTTTGTTTCGAATACGTCGCCTTATAGTGGATTCCTGAACAGCTTCCTGGCTCCGTTCAGTACGCCTTTGTTCATTTCTGATAATATATCCAACAGCACGACTTAAATTCATTATTTTTACAAATTTCCAACTACTAAAAATAGTTTTCAAGAAACGTGATCACACGAAGCGACTTTGGACTTTCCGCGGATGTAAACAAATCAAACTTGCGAGCTGTTGCCAAACGGCGATTAAGAAATTCGACCCTTTTTTGTCGCCACGTAAGAGAATTATATATATAGATTTTGGTTTCTGCCAATATTCTCTTTTCATGAAAGTGAGATTTTTTCATTAATTAAGGATAAATATTTTATACTATATAATTAAAAGTCAGAATTACTTAGTCGAATGATTGCGAAAAAATAAGCTAAGATACCAATTAAATGAATTAGAAAATTCTAATTTTTCTTTCATATATTATTCATAAAGCCGAAGCGACTGAAATATACAGAGTGATTAAAAAAAGTGGCCAAATTTTAAAGGTAGGTCAGACATACAATAAGCATCCAGAATCACATAGAAACATGGGCGAGCAAACGCCATCTAGAGGCAGCAGATGGAATTTAAAATAATACAGCTCTCGACAAAATTCCGATATCTCTGTGAATCTTTCTGTATTGAACTGGAATTTTTATATAAGTTGTGCTATATATATGTGTCTGAAGTTGTGAAAGAAAAAGTTCGCTGCCTTTCGCGCATGTGCAGCAAAAATTTATTTACTACAAATGCTAATATCTCCCTTGTTGTACAACATATTTACATGAAAGTTTGATATAATTCTCCTCTAATACATTGTAACATTTTCTGTAAGTTTCATATAATTTCAAGGAAAACTTCGTAAGTTATAAGCAAAAACTATGTGGAGAAATTTTTCACGAAAATGCATGTGAACATTGCGCACACCACACAAAAGAAGTGATGAAAGTTGCAAACTATTATCAGCTTCCTATGAAGTGGAGTGAGCCAAAATCCCTCTTGGACTTCGTCAATTTCTGGTAGGTCCCTTGAGTGCCATTTTGACAAAATCTTTGATGTGAATAGTGAGTTGAAACCTATTTTTTATATAATGGAAGCTCGAGGAAAATTCAGTTCATCCAATCTTTTGGCAAACATTCAAAAAAATGTGAGTTAACAGTTTTCTGTGAAGCAGCTGGATACACTCGCTTGTGCCAGACCAAACTTTAAGGCTAGGTGAGGCATACAGAAGGGAATTTCGTAATTTTTAGAATATCACTCGAAAGGCAGGATGAATTTTTCTCGAATTTAACCTCCATGTAAAGAATAGGTATTACCTCATAATTCACATCAAATATTCTGTCACGGAGTATTCATAGAGCCGACCAGAAATGTTCGATTTCGAAGAGGGATCTTGGCTCCGCCCGCTTCACAGGAAGCTGATAATAGTTTGCAGCTTTCAACGCTTCTTTTGTGTGATGTGACCAATATTTACATGCATTTTTAAAAAAAAATAGTAAGAATATTCTGGAAAATATATATATGTTTCCATAAAAATTCCCAAATTTTTCCGCTTGTTTTTTGCTTATAACTTGTAGAGTTTTCCTTGAAATTGTATGAAATTTCAACAACTTTGACAATACCCAGATAGCATGTACACTTGCCGCAAGTTTGATTTTTCTTGATATTAGCTTGTCATGACAAACTTGATGTGGCAACTTTGAAACGAACATCTTGCAAAGTAACAAAGCATAATCGACGAACCCACTTGCAAAGCAAGTTTGCTGTGAAGATGTCATGACGAACTTCACATCACGATTGCAAAACAAGTTTGCTGCAAAGATGATAGCATACTTAGAGATAATTTTTGTCTCTGTTAAAAAATAATATCCGATTTTTAATAGCATTTCCTAGACAGGCCTTCTTTTTATTAATTCAATAAATCAATGATAATTTGTGAAAAAACTAACTTTTTTATAAAAAAAAAATTAAAACATTTTCCCCGTTTTTAAGAAATATAGAACTCTCACGTTAAAGAAAACTATATCCCCTTTTTCTTAATGTTGAAATTTTAACGTTTCTGAACAAAATTAAACCTAAAAAACTGTAAATGTTTGTTGCAAAATAATAACTTAGATTTTGTCCCATCTTAAAAGTAACTACTTTTGAACTCTAATTTCATAATTTATTATAATAGCAAAACGTAGTTATTAGCAAAAATCGCTCTCTCTTTGACTTCAAATAAAATTCTCAACTCAAAATTTAAAAAATTAATGAAATCAAGAAAACAGTTTAAAATAAATCGTATAGAGGAACGATCTATTAGCGCGATCTATCTTCTCCTCTAAGAGTAAGGAGAGGTTAGAACGACAGGTTTAGGATGCGATAGGTCGCGAGTTCTAATTCAAAGTGGTTGTGTCCATGCTCTGTTTTTGCTATAGTTTGCAATGAGTTTGACGCGGCAGGCTTGTGACAAACTTGACGCTTGGTGACTATCTCGTTTGCGTTCACTTGTTTCAAGCTTGCACTCTTTCCGTGTCAATTCTGCCCCAAGCTTGCAGATTTGCAGAGTAAGAATGCTGCAAACTAAAATTACTATCTGGGTAGGATAGAAAAGCATTGTATCAAAATTTCATGTAATTACGTTGAATATTAAAGGAGATATTAGAATTGGTAGCAAATAGTTTGTTACTGCGCATGCACGAAACTTACAGTAATTTTTCTTTCACGACTTCAGAGCCATACATATAGCGCAACTTATATAAAAATTCCAGTTCAATACTGTAAAGATTCAGAAAGATATCGGAATTTTGTCGAGAGCTGTATTATTTTAAATGCTATCTGCTGCCTCTAGATGGCGTTTGCTCACCCATGTTCCTATTTGATCCTGGATGCTTTTTGTATGCCTGACTTACCCTTAAAGTTTGGCCACGTTTTTTTTAAATCACTCTATATAAAGTAAATAAGCTGTGAATTGTTCGTTATTTTTTGTAATATTAACTTTTAAAGCCTTACCAAATTTGAATTTTGGAGACTGTAAGAGTTAATATCCAAATGTTTAGGAAATATCGTAATTCTAGATGCTCGTTCTATAAGAAGATATTTCGCAAAATGTGCACGGTAAATATGGGCAAATTTTCTAATTGTAGAGATTTGGAATTCAGAGAATTCTATTTCTAGAACTTTACAATTGAATTAATTGTTTTTAACAACAAGCATGTAACGTTCAATATATTGTGTGCTTTGCTATCTTTTAATTGTTTGGAAATTGTATCTTGTAATGTGTTAATGTGAATTTCAAGGAGTTAAATTTTGGAAACTGTATTTAGATAATAGTCAAATTATAGATTTTTGTGTCTCTAATAGTGCATGGATACATGTCAATAATATTGTAAAAATTTTGTTATGGTGATCCGCATCTTATGTAACATATTCGGTGTTGAAGGACTTGATCAGAGGACCATTCTTAATATAGGACAGAAAATTGTGGATTAATGAGTTACAGTATTCAAAAAAAAGAAAAAAAAATTCCTTTCGGCAAGCTGGAAGGTGAAGGTAGATTACTATAGGTTAATGTTTCAAAAGTAATGAAATATTACATACTGATCAACACAGACATAGCCAATGACTTTATTGTTTCCACAAATTGCAATATTTACGTCGTGCTTCTGTTCTGGTGACATTTAATTCTTAACTATAACAAGGTTTTATCAGAAGGTTATGCTAGTTATTGGTCACAACATTGTTCCAATTTATTTCATATCCCAACATATAATCATTCAACAGGTAGGAGTCATAAAGAAATAAACATCCCAGCATCGAAAATATCCCCTAGATAACAGTAAGCCAGTCAATCTGAAACAGTAACAAAAAATTAACATTTGGCACGAATGAAGAAAGACTCTAGACTTAAAAATTAATTTATTTAATCTAGGTTACCATATAATTGTGCAAACGTTACATTGTCATATGTTAAAATCACATGATATTAAACACTACTAGAATGGGTTCATTTAGAAAATTTCCTGGTTACAGAGATAATAGTCACTAAATTTTTAACACATAAGAGAATAAAAATTATTTAATATTGAGAGTGGCAAATTAAATACATGTGTTTAAAACATAGGCTATGAATGCAGCCATTTTGAACAGTGAATTAATATCTCCATCGACAGTTAAAAGCAAATAGTCAGGCGGAAAACCCCAAAACAATTTTAAAGTTAATGAGATATTTTACAATATCAATAAGGAAAAAGGAACTCTTATTTAAATATCTATCTTTTTGGGCTATTTTATATTAAATTTATTAAACAAATCTTGGTGCCACCATGTTTAATTAAATATCAAATTAAAGTAATCTGTCAACTTAACTTTTAAAATTAACTGCCTGATTAATTAAAATTAACTATTTGATTAATTAAAATTAAATATATATTTAATTGTGACGAAATGTTCACTAAAACCTTCTTTATGGTTCATAGTATTTATCAACAATAGTTTTGATTTAACTTATTATAAACAAAAGTCATTGCGGCTATGTATTTATGTTCCACATCTAATCCTAAACCACTGGACTGATTTCAGTCAAACTTTGCACATTTCTTATTTAAGACAAGTGACTCTCAACTTTTCAAAGCCCAAAAGTTAGTTAAAATTTCAGTTAATTAAAAATTAAGCAAGGCGTTTTTCCGCGATATCTATGGAAAATATTGTCTCACGAAACTATTTTCACACCATATTAATTTTCAAAAACTTAGCTTATCAGCGACAAAAATTTGATTTTAAAACAATTTGTTTCTCTAACTTTAATGTTTTTTTCAAAATTATTTTTATACAGAATCCCTAAAAGTATTCTTTATCGCTGGAGAATAAGAAGAATACGAAAAACTGTTCCTAGATTACATTAACAGAATTCGCGACGAATGCTAAAAGAAATTTGTATAAGTAGACGATTAACACTTTATATCAGTACAAACTACTGATTTGATTTATTTTCATGCTTTAAATTAATGAATAATTAATTATTTAATTTAATTATTTCAAAATATTCATTAAAACCTTTCTTTTACTTTAATAATTTTTAACAAAATTTGAAGTACCTACATGACAAATAATAATTTTTGAAGAAAATTGGCTATCGGCTGTTTTTGAAAATTGCCTGGTTCAATTGATATTCTTCTTTTAATTAAAAACGTTTCAGGGCATAAAAGGAATTTGTGTATTATAATTTGTATACAATAGTAGTTTTTACATTAAAAATATTAGGCATGAAAGCATTTTAATCCGGAGCAAAGCCGGGTATATCAGCTTGCTTGCAGTATAAAAAGAGGAAGTGAATGTGGCTGATGGGGGCTTTTCAACAAGGTGTCTCATGCATAGGCTAAAACGCACTCTAAGTTGGAGGGCGGGGGGGGGTCACTTTTCAGCTCATAACTTCCAAGCAATTCTAGCTGTCAAAAAACTTTTAGTATAAAACTTATTCGTTATGATATGGTGATAATTCCCATAATTGAAATGTATTTTCTCTCTGTAGTCGTAACGTAGCTATGGGGAAATGATAAGTTGGGGGATGGGATTGAAAATGATTTTTTAGTTCATAACTTCTAAGCAATTGTAGCTATCAAAAAAGTTTCAATACAAAAGTTGTTTGTTATGATGAGACAATAATTCGTCTAATTTGAATTTTCTTTCTGTCTTCAATCATAAGCGAATTAAGGGAAAAGGAAATTTTCAACCCCCACCATTTGCACCCCCTTTTAGCTGGATAGGCCATCTACGAACTCGACCGAGATTTTCACTATCCTTACAACACACACACACACACACACACATATATATATATATTAGGGTGTCCCAAAAAAATGAAAGTCGTTTGTTTTTTTCGCATACCCTCTTATTTTTTTTTCCTTTTATGTCAAAACAATTATAAATAAAGTTTCATGCCATTTGAACCACAGCAACCCGTGCCGACTTGCATCTAAACGTGTCAATCAGTACTTGTGTACCTAAGACAGCGAACGCTGGCACGTATGTTTTGCGGAGCACAAAGCAGCTGCAAATGGTAAAGTGTTGTGGTAGTAAGTGTTTGTATAATTTTTAATCAGTGAACAGAACATGGCAGTGGAATTTCGTAGTTCTAAAAAAGTGATACTTTTAATAGGGGACATAAAACATCAAATATCGGGTTCAAAACTTCCCTCTAATGGACAAGTTCTCTCAGTTTTGTTTTACAATATTCGAAAAGTGAATTTAACTGTTAATGAAACTGCAAATCTCTCTATTCGCGAATGTATTTTGGGAAAAGGCACGCATATCTACCAAATTGTGTGAGGAAACTTGTTAACTTGTATCAAATTTTGGGAGACTTACAAAAAAATGCAAAAAAATTATAAGACGTATTACAGCGGCGACAACAAGAATTTGTAAATGATTTCTGCAATTCGTTCGACATTGCACACGCTGACGCACTTCAGTTAATGAAAATAGAGGAAGATAGGATGTCCTTGCAGCGCCAAAAAGAGCCTGGGCGACCCGGTCGCATATAGGCATACTGTACCCTAGTAGAGCACCATTGTAACTTTGGAGGGTTCTGATTGGACAAGCGAATCTGACGTCACTCTTCTGAACATCGCTTCAGCAGTGAGACATTCGTATCTTGTTTATCGTTCATAGAACTTTAAATACTAATTTTTTCTCCAATATATTGCCTGAATTTGTTTTCAGAAGGGGAATCTTTCTTCTTCTTGATTTAATGTCGTTAGATTTGCTTTAAATTCTTTCTTCGTGAATATACTGTCATGGTTTTCTTTTTTTTTTTTGCCCCTTTTGAATTTTGTCATGTTTTAAAAATGTGTAACAGATGGCAGCACTGTAGCCTGCACTCGTTCTAAAACTGCTTTGAAAATTCTTTCTAAATTTTAATTCAAAATTTAATTTTAATAACCTTTTACAAAACTCAATGTTGGTTAAAAAATACTAAATTTTGCTCGAATCATTGAAATACGATTTTCAACCTTTTACTGAAATAAGACAAGTTTTTTTTAACAACCTTCCTTTTTCATAAGTCGTTATCGAGTGTCATGAAAAAAGATTGGTTCAATTTACTTTTTTAACTCCTGTTGGTAATATTTTTTTATCTGTTGCTGTATTAATGAGACAGTGAAATCATACTAAGTATTTCGTTTGCATGAGTTTGTGATGAAGTCAAGAGAATACATAATTAACCATTATTGAAAATGAAATGAAATGAGATAAAATAAAAATTCACTGCTAAAATTGTGTGAACATCAATCTAATATTCATAAATTTCCAGAAGGATATCTTAATTAAATTTTAAAATATTAAGGTTTTGAAATATAAATGTGAATAAAAACTTTAATAATCATTTTAAAAAATTAAATTAACACAAAAATCAATTTTACACCGAGTATAAACAAAAAGCAATGTAGTAAAACACATTAGAACTAGGAAAAATAAGGGATGAAAGAAACTTTTATTTAAAATACAATTTTTTTTCAAATTTAAAAAAAAGAAAGATTCCATTAGGTATACTTATGAATCAATACATTGTATTACATAATATGCAGTATACTTTCAATACCTCAAAATCAGAAAAAAATTTGAGATAGCAAGGTAACCCTCAAAACATAAAAATCACACAAAATAACATGATATGGAATGTTTTCAAAAAATTTAGAATCATGATAGAGAAGAATGTCTGAAAACAGCAGTCATTTAATTGATTTATACAAACAGTAAAAAAATCCACACATAATTGAGCTATTTCAATTTTTGAGTCAGGAATTGTATGATATATAAGGCTATTTTAGAAACTAGAAAATAACCCATCATGGTATGACGGGTGCAAATTGCCTCTTCATTCGAGAGATTTCCCGTCAAATTTGACGTGTTTAAATAGATATATATGCGAGAGAAATGTTTAACATTGATTGAAAACAGATAAAATAAACATATGTTTTACGACAGGAAATATTTTTTTATTTACATATTTCTTTATTCAAAAACCTCTTGGTAAACAACATTCCAAACTATATCACGCGCATGATATACCACTGACGTAATTTACTACTTTCTATTAAAAAACGGAAATTAATTTGAAATATGTGATTAATATAATTTCAAATTTCTCGGAAACTATTGATCACAGCGAGATAAATTTTATATCAATCGATAGAAAATTTTATGTTTCTATTTTAGAGCTATTAAATTTGAAATTAGAACGACAATTACTCTTTTAAATTTAAAATTACTGAAATTTAGGTGCACTAATAATGAAATAATTCTGTTTAACGTCTCGCAGTGCTATGGCGCGAGTTTCATTGTTGGTGACGTCAGAGCGTTACCGAGAGACAGATCTGGGCTATTATATTAATAATTTTGTTATTTTAGTGTTGGGAATCAAATTGCTGAATTATTAGTTTGATACACTGAATTTGGCATTTAAGTTTTAATTTTTTTAAGAAAGGGCAATTATTAATGACCGGAGCCATGCAATTTAGCATTTGGCTTATTTAAATTTATATTTTCAGAGAGGCAGTGTTTTCTTTTCTTGGAGGACACAACACCTGCAGGAGGTCTGCCAGCTGGAAGACGTTTGCTTCCCTTCGTCATTTTGGGAGCTCTGCGGGCAATTGAAGTAGGTTGTACTCGAATAGTAGAGCCATTCCTAATTCTCATTGGGACAGAACCTCCTGCAGTGTGCAAAAACTTCTCCCATTGGCCAACCGAGGAAATTTTCTTAAGACGTTCAGTAATTTTCCTTAGGCCACTTGTTGAGGATCCAAATTTATCATTGCAGCTGTGTAAAACTTCGATGAAGGAACTAAAATGCCCTTCGTCTTCAGTGTTGGCAGTTTGCTGCATTGTGGGAAGATGGGGTGACAAAGGTCTTGAATGGGAGTCCAAAGAGTTTCCTACCAAATCTGGGGATGGTAGTTGCATGGTGGACACCTTTGATCTAATTATATTTTCTTGGGGAAGAAAAGGTAGGAAAAAACTTTTATCAGGACATTTTTGTCCTAAAGCTATCAAAGCCACCTGGTATCTGTCATCAGGTGAAACAGGGGGAAAATTTTTACTTGCAGCATCAAAATGGTGGAAAATAGCACACTGGTGCTGGCAAAATTTTCCATAGAGTCCTGCCTCACAAGAGCAAACACCACTTTTCATATCCACAATATAGGTAAGTGAGCCACTTTTCACCTCATATGTGTTGCCGTTCTGAAGAATATCCTCTTTTTTTATGTCTGAAGAAATTTTGAAAACTTTTGTAAGCAAAAGACGTGGATTGGCATCTCTAGAAAAGGCAAACTTCTGTAACTTTCTGCTAAAATATTTTTCGAGAGAGCTTCCACAGAAATCAATTAAAGTTAAGACATTATATGCCTTAACTCTAGAAAGGACTTCATCTTTGAAAATTCTCACACAAACTTCTGAGAAATTATTTGTGTGATGTCCTTTTACAGAATGGTCCCTGTACGCAAGACACCACTTCTCTCTCTCTTTCCACCATGCCATCACATAAGCACTCCAATTATCGTATGTTGGTAAAAATGTGCCAACATACCCAATAGCATTCAGAAATCTTTGTTCTGCCATCTGCACATTTGAAGCATACAAAATTTTCTGAAAAATCTGCATTAATATTTGACGGTGATTTTTAGGTATCGAATTTTTGCTCTCCCAAAGCCATCGCCAGACAGCTTGTGCAACATGAAATATACAGAGCAAATTTGTGCTTTCAGGCCATACATTTTTTAAGGCGTTGATTTCAGCAGTGGATTTATCAGTCAAAAAAATATTTGGTTGTCTTTTTCCATTGAAAGAATTCTTGACTGTTTCTTTCAGCAAATTAAATCCAGCTGTATATGAGTTTTCAGTTTCACCTGAAATGTTAAACATTTTTTTAAACACAATTACCTATATATAGAGTTTATAATACAATAGTACAGAAATTTAGTTCAATAGTAGGGGAGGCTTGACATACTTCTCACGAAACTATTTTTCTGATTTTTTGTGGATGAAATTAAGTTTCCTAGTTTTTATTATTTTAAGCATGTACTGTTTAGCATCTTCTGGAACAAGTTTCATTTGTGAACGTTATTAACTCTCTTTTTTATAAGTGAAATTCTAAAAGAAACAAACCAGGTCAACACTCTTCAACTTGAGGGAGGCTTGACCCACTTGATAAAAACATCACTAAAATTGGATTTCCATAAGAGATATCAAATTTATAATAATTTTCAAACAGCAAAAAGCTAAACTAAGCAATTGGTGGAGGATCTTTCTATTAAACACACAAACTTCCAAATTTTGTCCGTAGTTGCCAGCACAGACCGTAGTGGACAAAGGAACAATACCCTCCCCTACTTGTTTAAATTTATAAAGAAATGAAATTACTTATATATTTATTAATAGTTGTTACCCAATAGAAAAACTGGGAATGAGAAAAATTACTTTTTAGGTGAATCTATTTATTAAAGCTATTATTAGCTTTTAAATTTTACAAGTAAATGGCTAATAAATAGAATCACACAGAGCATTTACTTGATGACACATTAATAGCCAATAAATGCGAGACTCAGCAGAAAAAAATGTGTTTAACAATGGAAAAGACAAGGTAGGTCAAGCCTTCCACAGTTTCCCCTATATCAATTTATTAATTCAAAATTATTTTGTCATATCTTTTAACAGAATACCCAATTGACTGCCTGAACTGATTTAACCAGGCCAAAGTGATATTTTACAATCAAGAATACGAACTTAAAAAAATTTGTTACCTTTAGTAATTATAATGCCGATAGGGATAGATCCAGCAGCACATGGAATCAACATGAAAGTTATGCAGTGATTTTCTGCGTCACAAGAGCTAGTCGAATCAACAAAGACGATTTCTTCACTTTCTTGTATCCCATGAGCCCGCATCATAAGTGGAGTAAAAATAAGGACAGCAAATGGATCCTCAGTAAAGCGAACTGTTATTCCATGTTCAGCATATGTTAGAATTTTCTCATTTAGTTTCTAAAAATAAAGATGATATTTTCTTAAGTTTCACAAATCTATAATCCCTAACACAATAAATGGGTCACTGCAAAAACCACAAGAATTAATAATATTAAAATGATGCCTATCTAAAAATCCAAATAGAAAATATTTGTTTTAAAATACATTCAATGTATGCGTTTATCAATTTGGCAAACTTATATTTGTGATTTCAATAGTTTACACAAATATATATTTTTTAATTCTTAAATTAATCTTACTTGAATCAATCCAGAACCAGTACGTGGGCCCAAATTTGCCAACCTCCAATTGCTGTACCAATGTTTCACAGATCTGTATGTTGGGTTTAATCGTGAATTGGCCATCATTTCAATGCTGAAGTTTTCCTGCATTTGGAGAATATTTTCATGGTATTTACAAGCTTCAGCAATGTTCATACCGTCATCGAAATATTCTAAGAAAGTTTCTCGACAGTCATCACTGGGAAGAAATCTCAATGTTTCCGACGTTCCCAAACTGTGATTGTGAGCTTTAGATAGCATAATAACTGCAAATAATCCTCTCTGAAAAGAATGAGAAAACAAGTCATAAGCTATTAGGAGAAAAGGCATTAGAAATAACCATGACAAGAAATGTGCATTGAATAGGAATTAATCAGGTTAAAGTTAAGTTTAGGGCACGAAGCCATTCCTCTTCACTTTGCATCACAGATTCATAGCTGCCACTAGGAAGACGTATTGATAATGTGTGTTCATTACAGAAATTCTCGGTTTTTGAAATTTTTTTTAAAACCTAGATTCCCAATATTCAATGAAAAAGCGAAGCTATTATTTTCCGGCTGTGCAGAAAGTGAATCGCTGATGTTCTTTTAAGTTTAAAAAATTTGCCCGGAAAGCATACATAAGAGAACACTAAAATGTTCACAGCACACCCAAAACAAATGTTGTCACATTGTCAAACCAAAATGCTCTTGGCGACAAAAAGTACGCGATGCAAAGTAAGGAGGAACGGCTCTGTACACTAAACTTAACTTTTACCATTAATCACTCCAAGATCACGTCAATTACGAACAACCCTAATGAATCTAATTACGTTTTAATTCTAATACAATCTCTTATGCAAAATATTTTGAGGCAAACTGGGTATATTTAAGATTAATCATTCTAAAATTCTCATAAAATGTGATGTAATAAATATTGTGTTCAAATTCCAAATTTAAAATTACTTTCATTGTGTTTAAAATTTATTAGTGATGTTACTCAAATAACCAGGAATATTATTTTAGTAAATGATTGTTGAGTTTTGGGAAATTCACTCAGTGTATGGAATTTTAACTAAAGTATGAGACAATTTTAAAGATAATTCACATTTCTTTCAACTTAATCATATACAGTTCAATCTTAACTAACCTTAGCATATTCATCCTTTTTCTTTACATTCTGGGTATCCAACTTAACTTTTATGATTATAGTAGCAGGGCAGTTTGAATTCTTAGATATTCCTCTCTTGTTCTGGCTTTTTGGAACTTTACGAAATTCACTGTGGTGACATACAAACTTGTGCCTGAAATATAGTAATTTTGATATTTATTAATTCATGATCACACATATGCACTTAATTTAGTAACGCCAATTATATTAGCTTTCTGTCTGACAAAGATTCTCAATTAGAAATAGTTCTGTTACAAGGTTATTCCATTTGCAGACTTAAAAAATGTTGATACTATAATATACCCAAAAAATATTTCAGTAAAAGTAATTAATTTTACAGCTTTGATAATTATAATCTACTTGTTACAGTGATCTGAAACATTAAAATTCATATTTTAATAGTTAACTTAAACCATGATAAATATAAGTATTGAAATAATGCATGATATTGAATTACAAATTACAACATACATCATCTAAAATAAAAGGATTTAAACAATTATTGCTACTTACCAGCATACAATCCTTGTTCCAGATGGTCTAGAAGATCGAAGATTCCATTTCGTGTCCGATGTTCTTCCATATTCTTCTATCCATGAATACACATCGGAAACGCTTTTAATGTTGCTTCGAACGATGGTTTCATCTTCAACGATTTCAACAATTTCGTTTATAAAAGAAGGGGGAAGATTGGAATTCTGAATAGCCATGGCGTATTACACAAAGAACTTTTCGCTATCGCTAGTTGAAAGAATAAGTCAGAGCGTGGTGAGAAGCATCTGTGGTCAGAGGTAATAAAACAAGCAGAGCGTAGTTACGTCAGATTCATTTGTCCAATCAGAGCCCTCCAAAGTTACAATGGTGCTCTACTAGGGTACAGTATGCCTATATGCGGCCCGGCCTTAGTAAGAGCGGGGCCCATTTGGCCCGATTCCCAGCTAATTTGCATCAAAGCCGGTAGGTCATTAGTATTTAAAATAAATTTAATTAAAACATTTTAATTTAAATTTATTAAAGTTTAATTAATTAATTAAAGTTTAATTAATTAATTAAAGTTTAATTAATTAATTAAAGTTTAATTAATTAATTTAATTATATTTTATTATATATTAATAACTAATTATTAATTATATAATTAATTGTTAATTATTAATTAATTATTAGTTATTATTATATAATTAATTAAGGAGTCAGATGCAGCATAAAAATTGTATTAACTGACTACCAACGACCCTTTTTCATAAAATTAGCAACTTCAGAAGACTTCAGAATGCAAAGAAGATACAGTTTTTATTTATGCATGGTGAATCAAAATTACAACAATTAAAACTGCATTTTGTTTACTTAGTTTAAATATTTAATTTGATTTTTAAGCATTTTATTCTCAAATATTTTAAATAAAAAAAATTATATTTAAATAAGGAAATGTGTTTCCTTGTTTAATGAATTTTTATAAGACATTATTATAGAGACCAATTATGTATGCAATCGTAGAAATTATGTTCTAGGCCAGGGGTAGACAATCATTCAAACCTCGTGGATCAAACTGAAATTCTTCACAATATTTTAGTTTGTGAACGATTTAGAAATAATTACACCATTCTAATATAGTTTAAAAAGATTAAGATTATATTTAGCTTAACATTTAGGTGTATATAGTGTTTAAGACTCTAAAAATCACATTAAGATTTTTTCAACATAACTAATGAAAATAAGTTTATGATTTTATTTGGGGAGAAAAATTAAGCTGGTTTTTTCAGACTATCAAATGAATAATTAAAAAGATCTGCTGCAAATTTTTTACAGTAGCTAAAAAAATTAGTTTTTATTTTAAATAAGCTGAGCAGAGATTTTTTTTAAATACTTACATTAAGATATGAATTAATGGAAGGAAAACAACGAAATTATGAAGTACAGGGAACAAAAAAGTACAAGGATCATTTTTGAAAGTTTTATTTCCAAAAGTTATTACACAAATTAAGCGACGCTTTTCGATATGTCGACCTTCGTCATAATAGATTTTCCTGCATCGCTTCGGCCATGATTTCAAAGCCGGCAAAATCATTTCCTGTGGGATTTTCTTCATATCTCCTCTAATAGCCTTTGGAAGGTCCCCCAGCGTAGAAACTCTTCGCTTTTTTCAGTTTTTTTTTTTCAGATCTTTTTCGGGACTGTTTGGCATCCATTGTTGTGGCCTAAGGAATATCTGGGTGACTCTAGATGCATGCGATGGTACAGAATCCTGATGGAAAACAGCATCACCATTTTCGTACAATCTGCAGTAATCATCCTTAAGAAAGGGCTTTAATATCTTCTGTATGTAATACTCAGAATTTAATTTGGCCCCAGGTTGCACAAACCGTGGTTTGGTAACACAATTGGCGGCAATTCTCATCCAAACAATTACGAGTTTGGGATGAGACACCGTGGTTCACGGAGTCAAGTCTCGCCTGTTCTGGTCACGGCTAAGATATTGAACTTTGGATTTAGCATTGGTACCGGATAGTGTTGTAAAGTTTAGTTGAGTCACTAAAAGTCAATTAGAATATTTAATTGTTAAATGCTAAAAAGGAGTGAAAGTTAAACTGTATTATTGTAAAGTTTAATTCAATTATGTAAAGCTTAATTGAAATATTTTTATTTATAAAATTCAAATTGACTATTGGAATTCTAGAAGATGTGTGTCGTAAATTAATTATCTACACAGGCGTGTTTAATCTGATGAATTAATTAACTATTATTTATTTTATTCTTTATGTCGATTATTGTATCCTTTGATTACTTAAAAAAATGATAATAAAAAAGACTGATACGTAGCCATGATATATAAAAATTAATTATTTCTCTTATATTTATTATTATTAATTCTTCTTATTTTTTCATTTTTATTCATCCAAAATCAATTACCTTATTCTTTTATTATTCAAATAAATAAAAAAAAAATATTACTAAGGAAAATTTTTTTAATTCTGTTTAAGTAAAAGTTCAGTAAGGATAAGCCTCGAAACAGAGTGCAATGAACCTTTGCAGCAGAATATAATTCCCGCCATTAAGCCTAGCTCGCCTCCCACCTTGCGAAGCTTCAGAAAAACACAAGCCCGAGATATATTCCCTCTCCACTTTTAAAAACAGCCGTGGGTGTCCTTTTTAAGATTGTCGGTAAAATTCTGATTCACACGCATTTTCTGCAGCTGCATTCAGTAGTTAAGAAACCTTTTTCCTTGTTTGGGCTCAGTTTAATTCTGGGGATCCAAACAACCCTGAGAGACATTCCTTTTCCTTTTGAGGTAAAACACCGCCGCTGATAAAAATTCATATTGGAATCCTTATCGGCTTTAGCCCTGACAGAATTATGGGTTTTTTTGCACAAAAGATTGCAGTCCAGAGATCTCTTTCTAAAACTTATGACGCGAGGGAGCACATGTTATTTCTTCACCTTTGACCTGGTGCGTTTCGTGTGGGGTTTTCTGGTTAACAACTATCAACACTTCAATAATTTTTTTTTCGCTGAAGAAAGTTCAGAGATCACGTGGGATTTTGCTAAAACATGCTCTGGGTATTAACCGTGATTGGACAAAGGGGATCTGGGGGCGTGAATTAATCTAAGGGGTTGCATGATTTTGAAAACTTTTAACCAATGATGACTTAATAAGTTGGCTACTTGGCGTAAATGCCATCGCCAAGTGCGAGTTTAAAAAGAGGTGCTTAAAATTTTGAAGAGGACTGGACTGGTCTTGTCTTGACTTGACTTGAATTGACGTGACGGGAAAAATTAAGAAGGATGATAGGATAATGGTGAGAAGGCTGGGTGGGATGATTTTTTGGAAGAGGAAGGAGAACGTCCTCTGAACCCCTTTAAAGGATTCTCCAGGCATTAGAGGCCTAAGTGACATCGGAGAAAAGATTTTAGGATAAACCCCTGCCTTCAACGGAACTGAAAAAGTGTGACTTGGCGTGCATAGCGCTGATCATGAAGGGCAGTGCGGAGAAAATCTGCCGCTAACCGATTTTAAAAGGTTATCTCCCTGTTGTCAGTGGCTTGTGTTCGGGCCAAAACAAGCGGCCAAAGTCTTCATCATTATTTCACACCGTATTGATCCTGTTGGAGAACTGCAGATTTGTGAGAAGGAAAAGATGTCACCATTTCATGCACGAGAACCATAAAAAGCCGATATCGTGTGTTCCAGGCCACAACTCCCGAGAAAATGCTTGCAAAAACCGCAAGCAAACCTGTTTCCAGTAACATTGCCGAATTCGGTTTTGCAACCATCAAGAACATTCTGAACTGTCCGTCAGCATCTTATGAATAAAGTTCCCGAAGACTAAGAGAAATGAATGAGTAATTTACAAAATCCGATACACAGAACTAAATTCCCAAAATTTTTGCTGACTGGTGGCCGCCTAAAAATTGTGAAATGAAGAAGAAGGAATCGAATCTTCCAGCGGTCAACTTCATTTACAGATAAGTGTATTCCTTAACCCTCATTTTATGTTCTGAGAAGCTAAATTAAACTTAATAAGCTGATAAATGTAATGTATAAACTTTAAACATCAAATGAATTTAATTTGTAACAATTATAGGTTATAGTCTTAGACATCAATATTATTAATTTTAAGAAGAAAAGGAAAATTTAGGATATTCAAGAATTGTGATGAGGATGAAAATATTTAATTTAAAATAAATTATCATGTTGGATATTTATGATGAAATAAGAATTAATAGGTTATAGCTAAAACTTTATATTACATGCCGTTTTGAATTTGTAATTATATTGATTGTCTAAGCAAATCCATAGAAGTTATTTTATAATTTTCAAACATAGAACATCTAAGTTATTTATAAGAAAATGTTTTTTTTAAATGATCTGACATCAGTAAATGTGAATCTTTGCTACAAATAAATCAAATGTATGTTGTTTAAAAGTTGTGGTAACATTTGTTTCCATATGAATAATTTAGTTGTTATAATGAATTGAGTTATATATATTTAGTAAAAATATATGTAATTGGCTGAGTAAAATTTTAACATTTGTAGGGAGATATTTCTATTAATTTTAAATATCCATTAGAAAATTATATTGGAGATGGCCACTCATATAATTCAAAAGAAATGATAAAATTGATATTTTAGTAATTGAATAGGCAGCTAATCATTAATGAACTTTTAATTAAGAAATATCTGTTTGAGAAAGGGTCGACCCTAATACTGATTACTTATTTTAAAAGATTGTTATTGATGTCAAGCATTGAAAATTCTTGTATGTGTGTCGATATTATTTGTGTATGTTTATGTGCAAAAAGGTAACTTAATAAATTAATTAGGTTTAAAATTTGGCTTTGTTTTCCTTGTCAATATGTAAGCACTGAGAAAGAAATGAGATTCTAGGGTTATTGCAGTTTTAGACTTTTTTTAAAATTTAACACAACGCATTAGGTTAATCACTTTCTATTTTATATTTTTGTAATTATGAATGTTATGAAAGGATATTTGAGATTTGAGATAGAAGTTAAGTTGAAAATGCATCTTATGCCTGTTGCTAAGAATTTCATTAAGTGGTGATATTAAATGGTGGTTTGTGAATTTGTTTGATATTAATTGATGTTAAGGTTTTGAGATTTTAAGATTACAGATTTGTATGATATTCATCGTGAGATTAAATAGCAGTAAATTTTGAGCTAATTAAGCAACAGGTGTAGTAACATTCTAAATTACTGAAACTTCTAATTTTTGTATGAGTAAATGATATAATTGAGATTCTTAAATTTTTAATCTAATTATTTGTTTAGTAATACTTAAATGCTCTTAAATCAATCAAAGAATCTCTAGAATTTTAATTTGGATATGCTTATGCAATTTGAGGATGTGTGAAATACATTATTGAGATATTGTAGAGGAGTATATGATTTTGGATATGGAGTAGATGTAAACAAACAATCTATTAATTCTTCTAAATAGAAATAAGAATCAAAGAAAAATTATCACAACAAATTGGTGCCGTGAAAGTGAAATACTTCTCAGTGCTTGGTGTTTGATGAGGGAAACTTACTTGATGTTGATATTTATAGTGTTATGTGTGTTTGGAAATTTATAATGTTATGTGTATGAGATAAAGTTTTATCTGTAAAGCTATACTGCAGACATGGCCCCACCAGAGGATAATGTTGTCGTAAATTAATTAGCATTAGATTAAACCCAGGGTGATGGTTCTACACCTCAACAACAAATAAGTGTCTTACCAAAAATGAATGTCTTAAGTAATGCATCTATGATGCAAATGGTTCCAAATCTGTCGGGTAAAAATGTAATAGATTTTTCAGGACCCTTGAATATACTGGGAAATTGAGTGGGTGGAATGATGAACAGTTGTTCATCATTACAAACATCAAATTAGAAGGAAATGCGAGAAAATACTTTGAGTCTTCCTTGCAATCCCCAGAAATTAACTATAAAAAATTGAAGGAGTGTATGCTGTCGAATTTCACTGATAGTCAATCCTTTTCATCTGACCTTGCCAAATTTTCATCTGCAAAACAGTATGATATGGAGTCAGTAAAGGACTATTCTGTTAGAATGGATGGTTTAGCTCATAAGAGTTTTGTAGCACATTGTACAAATAGTGAGGAGAAAATTTCAGATACCTTTAAAGAAAAACTTCTCTTATCACAATTCATTTCTGGCCTTAGGCAGAAAATAAAAGCACCTGTGATGATAGAAAACCCTTCGACTTTTTCTGAGGCAGTGGAATTTGCCACTCGAGTTGAAAAATCTCAGGAACTTTTAACTCCTAATGTTAATGTAGTGGAAGGATACGCCCAAAACAATGATTTTGAGAAAATTTTGAAAACAACCACTGAGACTTATGCTAAATCACTTGAGTTGGTAACTCAGCAATTGCAAGCTCTCACTTCAAGATTAGATATTTTACAAAATGGTACTGAGCAACAAAGAAATTTCAGATCACAGGTCATCATATGTTCATATTGCTCTAGACCAGGACACATTGCACCAAACTGCTATCAAAAATCTAGAGATGGACAGGGACAAATAAATCAAAATATGAGGCCAGATTTTAACTTTAGAAGGCAAAATCAGTACTATAATGGTCGTCAAAATCAATCTGTCAGACAAAACCAATCAAATGGCAGGCGTGTTAATAATGGGAGCCAAACAATTCAAAATGTGAGGCAAAATAGTAACCCAAATGATAGAAGAGTTGATACACAACAAAGGGAAAGTAATGGTTCTTTAAACTAGTTGTGGGCGAAGCCAGAGTAGATCCTCTTAGCTTCACGGAAGCCCACACTGATCCTAAAAATTGTACTGAGTTCTCTTCCTGTAATTTGCCAATAATTTCTGTTGATATTGATAAGATAAAATGCAATGCCTTGATGACACTGGGGCAACCATGAACCTTTTATCTATAGATATGGTTCAGCTTTTTAAGCATTATAAAATGTTAGAAACACCACCTATTGAATTAAAAACTTTATCTGGGACAACTGTGATTTCAAATCAGGTTTTAGAATGTGAAATTGTACTAGGTTACAAAACATACAAAACTCAATTTGTGGTTTCTAATTCAAGTCTTTCCCCAGCATTTGAAGTTATTTTAGGTTTCAATTTCTTAAATTATTTCAATTTTGTGATAGACTGTGGTGAGAATACTATCAAAAATAATGATGTTTGTATAAAATGGAATTTTGAAAGGGCTTATCCCTATGGTTTTGAATATAACATTCAACATGAAATGAAGCCTGATAATTCATTAAATGAAAATTCAAATGTACTTAAAGATCAAAATGTTAAAAGTAAATAAACTGGCAAACCTCCTTTAGGAAGAGTGTTTACAAAAACTTTAATACCTCCTGGTTCTCAGAAATATGTTGATATAAAAATTGATGATGTTAATAAAAATTTTGTTATTGGAAGTATAATTCTTCTTGAGTAAAATCCTGACTTGTCAACTAGTTCTATAATGATTGCTAGGGCTGTCTCAACTTTAAAGGAAAATAACATGTGTTTAGCATTAGTTCTTAATCTTGAGGATAAACCCTTAACATTAAATAAAGATATGTTTATTGTTCAGGCTTTGCCTATTCATGAAGTGTCAAATATTGAAAGTGTAAACACATTGTCTGATGGTAAAAATTCTAAGAAAATTGATTGGGATAAAACTTTAAATTTTGATCACCTATCAAAGGAACAAAAATCTAAAGTCATTAATTTATTAAACAAATATGATTCAGTATTTGCTCAAGATCTTTCTGAGGGACAATGTGGAATTGTACAGCACGAGATACATTTAACCGATCCGGTTCCTACTCGTCGAAAACCATACCGTGTACCCTATCAATTAAAAGCAGAAATGAAACGTCAAATTAATACATTATTAGATGCAGGTATAATTCAGCCCTCCAAATCTGCATATGCAGCACCAGTGCTTTTAGTTAAGAAAAGTGATGACTCTTATAGACTTGTTGCAGACTTGCGTAAACTTAAAAGTAAAGCCATTCCAGATAATTTCCCCCTCCCAAATTTAAATGAAATCATAGACATGTTATTTGGGGCAAAATATTTTACAACAATGGATTTGACATCTGGATTTCACCAAATGTTACTTCACCCAAATTCAACTCATTTAATTGGTATTACTACAGAATTTGGTTTATTCGAATATAAAAGATTACCTTTTGGATTCAGGAATGCCAGTTCTAGCTTCCAAAGACTGATGAGTTTAGTATTAAATGGTTTAAGTGATCTACAGATCGAATGTTACATTGACGACATTATTATAGCTTCGAATGATTTCAATCAGCATTTGGCTAGACTTGAATTAGTTTTCCAAAGATTAATCACTGCAAATTTAAAAGGTAAACCCAGTAAATGTGCTTTTCTTCAATTTGAGATATCATTTTTGGGTCATACAGTTAAGGAAGGAAAAGTACTACCTGATAGTAAAAATTTAAAATCTATAAAAGATTCTCTCCCACCAGATTCAAAGAAAAAAATAAGGTCATTTTTGGGTCTTACTGGATTTTACAGGAAGTTTATTCCTAATTATTCCAAAATTGCTTTGCCATTAACAAACCTAACTAAAGATAAAGTGTCATTTGTATGGGGTGAGGAAGAACAAAAGGCGTTTGAGTTTCTGAAAAATTATCTCATCACAGAACCATGTTTGCATCTTCCTGATTTCTCGAGACCTTTTTCTATTTTCACTGACGCGAGTAAATATTCCTTGGGATGTGTCTCAGTCCAGGAGGATGCATCTACTGGCTTCCATCATCCCATTGCTTTTGCTTCTCGTAAGCTTGGTCCCTCAGAGATTTCCTATGCCACCGTGGAGAAAGAATGCTTGGCTCTTCTTTTTGCAATAACACATTTTAAAAATTACTTATATGGAGCGCATTTTAATGTATTTACCGATCAGCAATGTCTCTCGAGAGTTAAAACTCTTAAAGATCCTACTTCAGGAATTGCTCGTTGGTTCTTGACACTCCAGAAGTATGATTATACCATTATATATAAACCTGGTAGAACCCCTATTGTCAAAACATTAAGTCCAAGCTTAATTCAAATTTTGTTTTTTCTCCAAATTCTCCTCAGTTCTTCATAAAAGATAATTTGTTACTATGTAAAAATAACAATATGTCAGGTAGGCATAAATTAAATACTAAACTTGTTGTTGCACAGTCTTTAGTTCCCCAAATATAGCATTTCTGTCATGATATTGATGCGGTTGCACATCCTGGTTTATCTCGAACAATGAGAAGAATTCAGAAAGATTACTTTTGGAGAGGTCAATTTCGACAAGTAAAAAATTATATTGCTTCCTGTCGTAAGTGTATTCAAAGGCGTGGTTATTCTAAACATATTAAGGCCCCTATCCAGAGAATTCCAACTGCAGACTTCCCTTTTCAAAAATGTGCTTTGATGTTGCAGGCCCTTTGGTTACTTCCAATCATGGTAACAAATGGATTATAGTCATCTCTGACTACTTCACACGTTATGCAGAAGCCTATCCGGTTAAAAACATTCAGAGCTCAACAGTGACTCATGTTTTAATGGACTTTATTTACAGGCATGGCTTAATGCAAGTTCTCTACTCAGATAGAGGTTCAAATTTTATTTCAGAGGCCATGAATGAAATTTATAAAAAATTAGGAATTCAAAAATTAACCACCTTAGCTTATTCCCCGCAAAGTAACGGTCTTGTTGAAAGGTTAAATAAAACTTTAATAGATTCTCTCAGCCATCTAGTTTCAGTGACACAGGAAGATTGGTACGAACATGTCCCTTTAGCACTCATGGCATACCGAAATGCATTTCACAAATCAATCAAAGAGACTCCGTCCTTTCTGAACCACGGGAGAGATATAGTTATGCCATATGACTTAATATTTTCAGAAAAAGAAAGATCCTACAGTGACACCCCTAGTTATTCTCATCGGCTGGTAAATAGACTTCAGACTAGCTTTGCTATAGTAAAGGATAATTTGGAAAAAGCAGCAGATGATATTGAAAAGTTAAATAATTCAAGACTTAAGTGTAAACAAATTTTGGTTGGAGATTTGGTTTATTTGTACACACCAAAAATTAAAATCAGTACATCAAAGAAATTTGCAAAATTAAATGAAGGTCCATTTAGGGTGGTAAGACAATTTTCTACTGTTAATTTTCAGATACAACATGTTAATAATCCCACAAATAAACAAAATGTTCATGTCAATAGGTTAATTAAAGTTGAAAAGAGAGAAATTTTTCCTACAGTTCAATCTGGGAATTCACTTGCTGATGAGGGTAATGAGGGTTTGAATATTAATGATGATAAGGGAATTGTTAATAATGATACTGTTTCAAATGAGGAAGATATTTTAAAATTGTATCCCTGTTATACATTGCCATATAAAGATTGGATGGATGATCATCAAAATGTGATTTCAAACACTTTTCAAAGTGATCAATTGTCAATTCAGAATGTTCTGCATTCAGCAAATCCCCCAAATAATTTTGAACGTGAGGAAACAAATACTCCTATTTGTAATCTGACTCAAAATCAGCCTGATGATCATACAAGTGTTATGCAACCATTAACAAACTTGCCCATGATTCCAGTTATTGATGAAAATATTACTCCTGTTATTATTAAAAATCCCATCGTTAGTAAACAAGTGCCTATAACAAGAATTTATGGCTTAAGACCTAGAAATGCTCTTGGCTTTGTAAAGTAAAATTAATACAGAATATGTTCATGTTGTGTTTACATCATTTTAGATTTAATAATTATATTGATCACAGTCAGTTTAATTCTGATAAATAATTATTTCAGAAAATGATACTAAAAGTTTTATTGTTGTCTGATCATTATCTTATTTTAATTTTAATTTTGATTTGGGAAACTTATGTAGTTTAGTGAATTAAATACATGTGATTGGTGTCTTTATTTTCTTATGTTTTTTCTTCTATGGTATGAATGTTTGTCCTTCTGATTAGTTAGTATTGGATAAAGTTGTGTTACACTGTGTTAAGTTAGTGTTTCTGGCTAGTGTGTAATGAATAAAAAAAATCTGTTTACACAGATTTTCATTCAATTGAAATTTTATGTTATTGGCAGACATCTTCTGCTGAAAGTAATTCAGTATCTTCTTGTATTTAGTATTTTAGTCTTTTGACATTGATCTGATTCTTACATACTCTTATATACTTCATTGCATAGAATTAGTTTAATCTTTATTTTATTCTAAAATTTTTACTTATATTCCAATTTATCACTTCTTTGTGCCCTGTTGCATTTTAAGAATTGGCAGATAAACTCACTCCATTATAATTATGGAAAATCTTTGCCTATTTTATATTACGGATATTCTATTTTATTATATATTTAGTTATTGTTTATATATGTATGTATTGCATAAAGTATAGGAAAGGAGACATTTAGTTATCTATAATCGCTTTCGCATATGCTCGATCTTACTTTCATGTGGAGGATGAAGATTGTTTTATATGCCTAGTTGTATGTAATTTTCAAGTTAAAGTTATTTGCATCTCTATGTTGTTCTGAGTAATTAACTTAATTTGTTTTCCATACTCTTACTCATAAATTTCTACCTCTCTATAGAGTAATAGATAAATGAATGTTTTATCAAAGTAAATATTTGTCTTGAGTTGGGGATGTGTGGATTAGGTACCAATCTCACTTTCTCTTTTAACTCACTGGTTCTTATAATTTGTGTGGGGGTGTAGGACAACTGCGGGTCGGATGTCTCTACTCCTTATGCAGGTTGTTCATCTTTCATTCATATTCAAAGTT
Source organism: Araneus ventricosus (assembly GCA_013235015.1). Lineage (NCBI taxonomy): Eukaryota > Metazoa > Arthropoda > Arachnida > Araneae > Araneidae > Araneus > Araneus ventricosus. Next base: position 147,769 of record BGPR01002505.1, on the reverse strand, counting down.
CCAACTAAAATTTTCTTCCTCTAAATTCTAATACTCCTTATTAATTTACCATTCCTTTGCACACATATTAAATGTCAAAAAAATTTTTTTTACTCAGATCTTCTTAAAAAATTTCTTTCTGTGACTTTGTTTATGGGAAAGAAAATTTGAATTGCTGTCCAAGAGAATAGATGTTAAATGTTGTTAGTATTAATGTCAGAAAACAATTACACAGGACAATTATGCTTAAAAGTGATTATCATTATATTATGCTAATTGCTGAGATTAATTCTTTTACATTGTGTATCACAAAAGATTGAGCATGCATGGCATATTGGGGTAAGCAATATACGTATGTATATATATTTTGATTAAATGTTATGTTATGAAGTAATTAAGGCATTTAGATTATATATGAATTGGTGAATACGAATTCAATAAGATATACATGTAATGGGTTCTGAAACTCATTTAAGTTAGTTATGTATTGAGTTAGTATAGTAATGCTAGTTATATTATGGATTAATGACGATTAATTAGTAATATAAGTGTATTGCGAATGATTTTTGATTATTGTGTTATAATTAAGTGAAGCTGTGTTAATTGAAGTATTTATATTATAGGTTAATGAATAGATTAGTTTTTTATCATATTCCGTTGAAATGTGTATCTTCTTACAGTTTCTAGAAAGGAATTTTTACTTGTTAGTCGAATGTAACTCATAGTAGATTACATGTTAGTTTGTTTTCTGTTTTGATACTTAAATGTTCTGGGGATTTTATTACTTCATAAGTAAATGACTTAAATTTTTTTTCAGTATGTTGTTGATTCACAGATAAGTCTGTTGGATAGAGAAGATTGTCTGACACGTATGTACTTGTGAATAGGTTATTTTATTTCCTAGTTCATGTGACTTTGAGGTAATTCGCTGTTATTGTTTACCTTATTAAATCATTATTTTAATTTTTTTTCTCTTATTACTTATGTTTTTAGTTGCTCTATGTTTTAATATAGAGAAAATTTTTCTTTTCTTGTAATTGGATCAGTGTGAGTTTCTCTGGATGCTAATGGTTTCCTATTCACTTGATATGAGTTTATTGGTCCATGTGTTCGTATAAATGAATATTGGATGGTTAACATATTTTATTTTATCACGTAAACTTTAGTATATGGGATGAGGGTTTTTATTGTTTTATTATATTGTATTACGGATGTCAATTTTGAATTTTCAAACGTACAGGATCATATGAGTCCTGCAGAAAACTCTGCGGGGTTTTTGCCATGTCTGCATTTTAGCCAGTTCAGACATTTTTCAGCCTTTTTCATGATATTGAAATTTTGTCGTCTTTTGTATTCTTTATACTTATATATATTTTCCTTTCAGTGGGTTGTCCCCTTTTTGTTAATATAACGTATCTTAAGGAAAATGTATTGCTATTTACTATGTGGATTTTAGTGTGTTATTGTGCTCGTGAATTTCAAATTCTGTTGTTATTGTGCTGGCTACATCAGACTTTTCTCAAGAAAAATTTTGATTGCATAAAAATTTTTCTTCGCGGGGACGTAGGATATTTGTTATAAAGTTTAGTTGAGTCACTAAAAGTCAATTAGAATATTTAATTGTTAAATTCTAAAAAGGAGTGAAAGTTAAACTGTATTATTGTAAAGTTTAATTAAATTATGTAAAGCTTAATTGAAATATTTTTATTTATAAAATTCAAATTGACTATTGGAATTCTAGAAGATGTGTGTCATAAATTAATTATCTACACAGCCGTGTTTAATCTGATGAATTAATTAACTATTATTTATTTCATTCTTTTTGTCGATTATTGTATCCTTTGATTACTTAAAAAAATGATAATAAAAAAGTCTGATACGCAGCCATGATATATATAAATTAATTATTTCTCTTATATTTATTATTATTAATTCTTATTTTTTCATTTTTATTCATCCAAAATCAATTATCTTATTCTTTTATTATTCAAATAAATAAACAAAAAATTATTATTAAGGAAAATTTCTTTAATTCTGTTTAAGTAAAAGTTCAGTAAGGATAGACCTCGAAACAGAGTGCAATGAACCTTTGCAGCAGAATGGAATTCCCGCCATTGAGCCTAGCTCGCCTCCCACCTTGCGAAGCTACAGAAAAACACAAGCCGAGAAATATTCCCTCTCCACTTTTAAAAACAGCCGTGGGTGTCCTTTTTAAGATTGTCGGTAAAATTCTGATTCACACGCATTTTCTGCAGCTGCATTCAGTAGTTAAGAAACATTTTTCCTTGTTTGGGCTCAGTTTAATTCTGGGCATCCAAACAACCCTGAGGGACATTCCTTTTCCTTTTGAGGTAAAACACCGCCGCTGATAAAAATTCATATTGGAATCCTTATCGGCTTTAGCCCTGACAGAATTATGGGTTTTTTTGCACAAAAGATTGCAGTCCAGAGATCTCTTTCTAAAACTTATGACGCGAGGGAGCACATGTTATTTCTTCACCTTTGACCTGGTGCGTTTCGTGTGGGGTTTTCTGGTTAACAACTATCAACACTTCAATAATTTTTTTTTCGCTGAAGAAAGTTCAGAGATCACGTGGGATTTTGCTAAAACATGCTCTGGGTATTAACCGCGATTGGACAAAGGGGATCTGGGGGCGTGAATTAATCTAAGGGGTTGCATGATTTTGAAAACTTTTAACCAATGATGACTTAATAAGTTGGCTACTTGGCGTAAATGCCATCGCCAAGTGCGAGTTTAAAAAGAGGTGCTTAAAATTTTGAAGAGGACTGGACTGGTCTTGTCTTGACTTGACTTGAATTGACGTGACGGGAAAAATTAAGAAGGATGATAGGATAATGGTGAGAAGGCTGGGTGGGATGATTTTTTGGAAGAGGAAGGAGAACGTCCTCTGAACCCCTTTAAAGGATTCTCCAGGCATTAGAGGCCTAAGTGACATCGGAGAAAAGATTTTAGGATAAACCCCTGCCTTCAACGGAACTGAAAAAGTGTGACTTGGCGTGCATAGCGCTGATCATGAAGGGCAGTGCGGAGAAAATCTGCCGCTAGCCGATTTTAAAGGGTTATCTCCCTGTTGTCAGTGGCTTGCGTTCGGGCCAAAACAAGCGGCCAAAGTCTTCATCATTATTTCACACCGTATTGATCCTGTTGGAGAACTGCAGATTTGTGAGAAGGAAAAGATGTCACCATTTCATGCACGAGAACCATAAAAAGCCGATATCGTGTGTTCCAGGCCACAATTCCCGAGAAAATGCTTGCAAAAACCGCAAGCAAACCTGTTTCCAGTAACATTGCCGAATTCGGTTTTGCAACCATCAAGAACATTCTGAACTGTCCGTCAGCATCTTATGAATCAAGTTCCCGAAGACTAAGAGAAATGAATGAGTAATTTACAAAATCCGATACACAGAACTAAATTCCCAAAATTTTTGCTGACTGGTGGCCGCCTAAAAATTGTGAAATGAAGAAGAAGGAATCGAATCTTCCAGCGGTCAACTTCATTTACAGATAAGTGTATTCCTTAACCCTCATTTTATGTTCTGAGAAGCTAAATTAAACTTAATAAGCTGATAAATATAATGTGTAAACTTTAAACATCAAATGAATTTAATTTGTAACATTTATAGGTTATAGTCTTAGACATCAATATTATTAATTTTTAAGAAGAAAAGGAAAATTTAGGATATTCAAGAATTGTGATGAGGATGAAAATATTTAATTTAAAATAAATTAACATGTTGGATATTTATGATGAAATAAGAATTAATAGGTTATAGCTAAAACTTTATATTACATGCTGTTTTGAATTTGTAATTATATTGATTGTCTAAGCAAATCCATAGAAGTTATTTTATAATTTTCAAACATAGAACATCTAAGTTATTTATAAGAAAATGTTTTTTTTAAATGATCTGACATCAGTAAATGTGAATCTTTGCTACAAATAAATCAAATGTATGTTGTTTAAAAGTTGTGGTAACATTTGTTTCCATATGAATAATTTAGTTGTTATAATGAATTGAGTTATATATATTTAGTAAAAATATATGTAATTGGCTGAGTAAAATTTTAACATTTATAGGGAGATATTTCTATTAATTTTAAATATCCATTAGAAAATTATATTGGAGATGGCCACTCATATAATTCAAAAGAAATGATAAAATTGATATGTTAGTAATTGAATAGGCAGCTAATCATTAATGAACTTTTAATTAAGAAATATCTGTTTGAGAAAGGGTCGACGCTAATACTGATTACTTATTTTAAAAGATTGTTATTGATGTCAAGCATTGAAAATTCTTGTATGTGTGTCGATATTATTTGTGTATGTTTATGTGCAAAAAGGTAACTTAATAAATTAATTAGGTTTAAAATTTGGCTTTGTTTTCCTTGTCAATATGTAAGCACTGAGAAAGAAATGAGATTCTAGGGTTATTGCAGTTTTAGACTTTTTTTAAAATTTAACACAACGCATTAGGTTAATCACTTTCTATTTTATATTTTTGTAATTATGAATGTTATGAAAGGATATTTGAGATTTGAGATAGAAGTTAAATTGAAAATGCATCTTATGCCTGTTGCTAAGAATTTCATTAAGTGGTGATATTAAATGGTGGTTTGTGAATTTGTTTGATATTAATTGATTTTAAGGTTATGAGATTTTAAGATTACTGATTTGTATGATATTCATCGTGAGATTAAATAGCAGTAAATTTTGAGCTAATTAAGCAACAGGTGTAGTAACATTCTAAATTACTCAAACTTCTAATTTTTGTATGAGTAAATGATATAATTGAGATTCTTAAATTTTTAATCTAATTATTTGTTTAGTAATACTTAAATGCTCTTAAATCAATCAAAGAATCTCTAGAATTTTAATTTGGATATGCTTATGCAATTTGAGGATGTGTGAAATACATTATTGAGATATTGTAGAGGAGTATATGATTTTGGATATGGAGTAGATGTAAACAAACAATCTATTAATTCTTCTAAATAGAAATAAGAATCAAAGAAAAATTATCACAACAATAAATAGATCCAAGCTTTATCAGTTGTAATGGACTTTCGCCATCTGCCCTTATGGAGAAGCTTGTAGAGTGACCTTGAACGTTGCCTCCTGATCTGCACCGATCTCTCAAGTGATGACATCTATGTTTTTATGGCATTTTTTCTTTAACGGTTGTTTCAATTGATAGCTTATAACTTTCCGGCTGACGTTAAGATCTTTAGCCTTGCCTCCGGTTTCGTTGCCATCTTCTCAAGCCTCAGCAAATCTGATTTCTTCAATTTGCTTTCTCGTCCATTTTTTATTGGATTTGAATCATTTTTCGTCTATCCGAGTTTTGATTTCTTAATATCACTGATATGGCTGAGTGAAATCGCAATACTTTTCTTTTTAAAATGGGTTTGTATAATCCTGTGGCTCCATCGAAGTTCTAAAGTGCTTGCACTTAACCAATCAGCATTTGGTCAAATTTCTTCAAAAGTATTATTGTGATTTTATCGAACAGTATTACAATCGAAAGTCTAATAGCGGTACTTTCGATCTGTATGCAAAATATGTAAAAAGATTTTATAACTTTACTGGTAGATAACCACAAAAGTGATACCTGTACTTTTTTTATTACCCTGTACTAATTTGAACTCATCCCAAAAAATTGGTAGAAATAAAATAAAATAATTTCTGCATACGTCGTTTCTTATGATTTCAATGAGCTTTCATGACAACTTCGAAGAAAGTCGAAAAACACGCTTGGTAGTGACTGGATAACAAACGAATTTACAGATAAAAACTATGTTGAAAGGTCAAGTTAAAACAGAGTTCGCTTAGTTCAGTCAATAAAAGCGCATGTATGAATATGTGACTGTCTTTTTGCGTTCCACAAGGCAGACCGCTGAGGCTAGACATTTTTTGGTAAAACCAAATTTGGTACAAATATATTATGAAGGATAGGAATGTGCGCCTCAGAAAGCTTTTTTATAATATAATTAATTAAAATTTAAGCAAGAATATGGTATGTTTCAGCAATAATTGCAAGAAATATTATGGCACAAAAAATTTTATACACTCTCTTGTATTTCAAAAATATATCTTTCAAATCTAATGAGCCAGTTTATTTGTCAGACAATTTTTCTCCTTAAATTTGAAAATCCTTTTTAAAAAATTATGCTTAATTTTCAACAACAGCTTGCAATGCTGTAATGAAAGTCGAATCAATTTCATTGATTCATCAGATCTTGAAATCTAATGTTTCTCTTACGTTGAGAAACGAGATATCTCTATATATAAAACGCTAAGACGGAAAAAGGGGGTTAATTTCTCTTTTGTAGATGGCAACGTCTGCTAACAAACAAAACCGGATGTCCGCCATGTTAGGCATAACACCATAGGAATAGCCTCTTACTATATTCGTTATTCGTTTTGCGGTGTAAAATAACTTTTTCTCTAAAAAAATGAGTTTAAGACGTAGAGTTCACAATATTTCTTGCAATATAATAAAACTTTCGATGAAATTATTTAAAAGAGATTAGTTATAAATGAAGGAGATGGCTTTTTTTTACTAGAGCCAGAGAACATTCAGGTCAGTGTCAAGATAGTTTAAGTCAGTGACATGGATTTATCTGAATAAACGTTTGAAACAAAAATCAAATTTTATCAAACCTTCTCCTCAATCTAAAATTCAATAATCTTTAAAATTATGTTCTAAATTTTAGTATTTAATTTAGAATTCAATATTATAAATATAAAGTTTTTAACAATTTCTTCTTAACCCTTTGAGGGACGGTGGGACACCGTCTGTCCCACCTTCTTTTTTCAAGATTTTTTTTCACAAACTTGTATAAGGTATTCTATTATAAAAGTTGTTTTATTCGATATTTCAAGACCTTTTATTTTTAAAAAAAATTGCAGTACCATTGAGAATTTACTCAAATTTATTGAAAATAATTTTTTAAATCATGCCCTTTATTGGCAATGATTTTCTTTAAATTTCTAGAAAAAGAAAATGAATTTCGAAACAAATATTAGATGCAAAAGAAATCTTCAATTTTCACTAAATGTATTCCAAACATTATCTGTATTTCAAAAGTAATTTTTTTTATCAATTATTATAGATAAAAAACGTGGGACAATTTTGTCCCACCGCGCATCTAAGGTTGTCAGCCGGTAGATGACAGCACAAAAGTTCACGACTCGGTCCTATTTCTTTCTTTTTTTGAATGATAAACTTGGATTTATATACGGTATAATTATAATCACTCTTACAAATTTAATACTTATACAGATAATAAATTTATATACTTTAGAAGACAGTTAAATAATATTAAACAAAAAAAATCTGCAAATGCAAACAAGCATTTTTAAAAAAAAACTGGCATATCTAAATTTATTTTGAGTGGAAATTTAAAAGCAAGAAGCGATCTTTTGAGGATTTTTTTTATAAACGGATAAAAATACACTTTTCTAAAAAGAACGAAAATTAAAGAGAATATTCAAGTCTTTCTGTATCTCTCAATTTAAAGGTCCCATAGCTGCAACGAAAAGGAGATAGTTCCCTTCAATCTGCCCAAATCAACCCCTACTTGTTTACGTTCTTTGATGCTTTTTTGAAAACGCCGTATTTCCTAAGGCACAGCTATTGTAAACAGCTCTGTTAGCAATGATACTCAAAGAAAAGCTGTTTGAACTTGACAGCTTCCAGCAGCGCGCTTCTTGCGCGATAATTTACAATCGGTGATCTTCCTACAGCAGTGGTTTTCATTACAGGTCTTGTCCAGTCGCGGTCATTAGTGTCTCATTTCTTTGGCTGAAGTGAGTGATCGCATGAACTGATAACGAATTTCTGTTGCTTCCTATACAATAAACCGGAGAGGGGAGTAACATTTTACTTATAGCATCTGGGTGGCCTGCTTTCTTCTGAAGCTTTCAAACAGAGCGACATCCATAAAAATACTATTGAAGAGCTCCTCCATTTGTATGCAGAATGTGGTAAAAGATCTCCACTTCAATCACAGTATACATTTTCTGCAGCTGTTAAAAGAAAATGTGCTAAATAACCAATTATATGCTCCAAGTGCAACTGATGAAAAGCGAACACTGCCGCGAATGACGGAAGGGAGTCGGGGAATGCTACAGTCCCTTCAGGGGCGGTGGGACATACGTCTTCCCACCCTCTCGTGAAAAAACTAAAGGCAAAAAAATATTTTTATTTGGAAAATATTTTATTTTCAGGTGATAGAAATTCAAAAATATATCTCTTTATAAGTAAAAAAAAATTTTAGGGTAGTGCGCTTCATAAGCAGATGGCGCCACTGGCTTAACGAAATGATCTGTAAACATAACATTTTATCCGTTACTACTGCACATGCAATTCAAGTTTCATCTTCGTGTAGTACCTGTAATTAACGTTTCATCTGCCCGTGTAGTACCTGCAAATAACGTTTCGTCTGCCTGTGTGCAGTACCTGCAAATAACGTTCTATTCAATCGCACAGTGCCTACAAATAACGTTTAACTCTATCGCACAGTGCCTACTAGGGTGGGGGGAAAAACCTTTTTTTTTCTTTTCGAAAAACTATAGTGCGGAAAAATTGCCTCTAGAGTAGATAAGTAAAATGCAAATAAAAACTTTTTCTTTTGCTTACATCTGGCGGAAGCGCATCGACCCTAAACTTTTCGAAAATGTACCATTTTCATAACTTTTTAAATCACTGGAAAAAATCAAATAATTTATATAATAATGCTTATTTAGATTATAATACATGTTTAAATGTTATCTGCTTCTTAAAAATTATAACAAACCATATATACTGATATATTGAAAAATAACGAATCTCTCTTATGCCCTGCGATTGACAAATTCGAAAAGAATTATCTTAAACATTTTTTTTTTTAAAAGATTCACCTCTATTCCACGATATATACAAAAACATACATAAAATTATGAATATATGCATTGAAAATCTATATATATAAAACGCTAAGGCGGAAAAAGTCATTTCTTTCGAAGGCAACGACCGGTTTGTTTACAATCGGCTATGGTCGAAACGTGGCGGCAAGTGCTGAAAGTGATTTTTTTTTCAACATTTCGTTAAATTCTTCATGCAAATGAGTTTGCAAGACCTTTATTACAATCTGCGGGGGAATAGCATTCTCACATTCAAATGAAAATTTCGCTACAAAGGAGATCAGCTTGAAATGAAGCTGATAAGCTTAGGCGAGCCAGAAAACGTTCGTATCAACTTAGGCAAATCCTGATCATTCTCAAATAGAGGTGAATGTCCTGGAACATAGCTGTGGCAATATGTCTGAGGTATGCAAATTTTGCGATGCATTTTATTGTAAAAACGAAGTGAACTCGAGTAAAAAATATACCAAATGCTGTCATGATGGGAAAGTTCATCTTCCAAATCTGACAGAAGCTCCTGATCTTTTCAAAGAATTACTCTGCAGAAATTCACAGGAAGCAAAAAACTATCGACAGCAGATTCGAGAATATAATGCTGCATTAGCTTTTGCATCTATGGGAGCTGAAATAAAGGCACCTCCTGGAACATGCTCATATTACTTCTATATACATAGTCAGATTTATCATATGGTTTCTCCTCTCTGTTCAAATAAACGAAACAGACCTGGCTATGGACAATTGTACATATTTGAATCCAGTGAAGCAAGTAATAGACGGCAAGTAATCTTCACAACAGCGGAAAACTCTTTCAACAGTATATAGTAGATAGTACCAGTATATAGTACCTTACAACCCTTGGTTGATAAAAAAAATTCAATGTCCATATAAATGTTGAAGTGTGTGTGTCTGTAAAGAGTGTTATCTACCTATATAAATGTGTCTATAAAGGTCACGATGCAACTTCAGTTATACTTCAGTCAAATTATGGTGTTTGAAACAATGATGAAATTTTAACTTTTTTAGATGGTAGATATGTAAATGCTCCTGAAGTGATGTGGAGACTCAATTAATTTTCTCTCCCAGAAAAATCTCATGTAATCATGAGGTTGGCCGTTCACTTGCCAAACCAACAGCAAGTGGTAAAAAAAATGTGCAGTGATAATGCTACTTCAAAATTTGATGCCTTCAAAAGACCTGTGCAATGGGCTGTACAACAAGGCTAAAAGTGACAAAACTACAGCGTAACGTTATTGAAGCAGAAATGATTTACTCAAGCTCAAAAGAAACATTTTTAATTCCCAGAATACCACTCATCCCATGGGACAATAATATGCCTTTTAGTTTTAAAAGAAAAGAATTCCCTGTACGTTTGGCATTTTCTATGACCATTAATAAATCCTAATTCCAAACTTCTGATAAAGTGTGCTTGGTATTAACTACAGTAAAAGCTTAACTAACCAGCATGCTCAGGAAACGCCGATTTCCGGATACCTGAAAAGTCCGGATAGCTCAGTGTGATGGGAAAAATGGGGGAGATTGCAGCCTTTTTTTACTGATTCTATCCCTTAACCACTTTTGATTTTTTTGGTTGTCGATTTTGCTTTTTCAGCGGAAGGTGAGGAACTTTCTTTTTCTTTGGTTTTCACTTTTGCTTTTGAACCCCTCCCCCCGTAAAACAAGTCTGTGTACGTCACTGTACTGTATATTCCTTTTTTTTCCTTCTACGCCCCTTCGTGCGGAGTGAATGTTGCATTCCAGAAATAAATTGCCCGCGTGATTGGAACAGTTCGGGCGCGCTAAATTCTGACACTCTGATGTAAAATTTTTGGAAAAACTCATTTCCTAATTTTTCCAGTTAGTTGAGCTTGATACTTGAATTCTGGATAATCGAGTGGATTACTGTAATCCTGGTTTTACACATGCCCAACTTTATGTTGGTTTGCCTAGAGCTCGGTTTGATAGTGTTTCAGTGATCTCTTCGACTAAAGAGGTATGTAATTGTGTTTACAGAGAAATACCGTGAACATTAATATAACCCTTTTATATGTATGTAGCTTATATTTTGTATATATTTTAAATTTTGACCTGCAATACAATATTAATTTTTTTTAAATGTACAGTGATACCTCGAGATACGAGTTTAATTCGTTCCGTAACCTTGCTCGTATGTCAATTTGCTCGTATCTCAAAGCAATTTTCCCCATTGAAATTAATTGAAATTATGTTAATCCGTTCCAGCCCCAAAAATGCTACCCCTAATAGTTTTTGTTACGTGTTTTTGAATAAGAAAAATGTATTTATAAATGACAAACATTGTATAAAAACATAATAAAAGAGAATGTAAAGCAAAAAAACTGGTTTTATAAAGTGTACATACATATGTATTTGTATTTTGGTCACATAAATGTAACTTACACCCAACTTAAATGCTACAGTATTCTCAAATTTTGTCACTGCTTTTCTCTTCACTGGTCTTTGCCTTTTTCGCCCGATTCAAAAAAAAAAATAAACTGTCCAAGGAGGTTTGTTTCTTCCTCCCTTGCAGAATGCTTAGGAAAGTGTCATTAAATAGCTCCGATGCACGGCCAGTTGCAACTTTTTCGGGGTGTTTCTTTTCCACGAACTGTGAAACTCTCTCCCACATTCCCAAGATCTCTTTTATCTCAATTGTAGAGAAGGCTCTGGGGTTTTCCGAATGGTGTACAAGCAGAGGCTTTATCTTGCAGTCGCCGCTCGCATTGGCACACAGTGCGAGTGTTAGTCTATCCTTCATGGGTTTGTGGCCTGGCATTATCTTCTCTTCTGCCGTTATGTAAGTCCTATTCGGCATCTTCTTCCAGAGAAGCCCTGTTTCGTCACAGTTGAAGACTTGCTGGGGGATGTATCCATTGGCTTCTATCAGTTCGGAAAAAGTTTTGAGATAATCCTCAGCTGCCTTCACATCCGAACTTGCTGCCTCACCATGCCTGACAACGGAGTGAATGCCGGTCCTTTTTTTAAAGTTGGCAAACCAGCCTCGACTGGCTTTAAACGAGTCTTCCGATGCCTCGTCCGTGGAAGTGCGCGGGGTCTGATTCAGCAAATCACCGTAAATCGCTCGTGCCTTCTCGCATATGATGCCCTGTGTTAAGGTATCGCTTTTAAGCTGCTTCTCCGTCACCCAAACCATCAGCAGTTTCTCCATCTTTTCATGGAGAGAGAGCTCCGGAGCTTAGAAATTATTGTAACACCCTTAGCTGGCGTTATACCCTTTATCGACTCCTTCTGTTTAAGCACAGTGCATATCGTTGAAGTACTACGCCCGTACTGCCTCGCCAAGTCAGTTACTCGCACACCTTGCTCATTTTTTTCTATGATTTCACGCTTTAATTCAATAGACATCATCTTCTGAGCACTGACCTTTCCACTCACTTTCTTCCGACCCATGGTTATAGAAAGAAATGTGATAAAGTAGTATGTAAATGCACAAAAAGTGCGAAGCCCTAGAAAAATTTAGCAAAGATGCTTCGACAGCGAGGTAAACAAGCACACTGGGGGAATACGTGAGATAATGCACGAGGCGCAGTAAACTGGGTGGGCCGTGTGCAGCGTCGCAACTGGCCGTTCCTCGTATCTCAAATGTCGCTCGTATTTCAAAACAAAACTTCGCTGCTCGACAGCGCTCGTATCTCAAATAACTCGTATGTCAGGGCACTCGTATCTCGAGGTACCACTGTATATGAATTGTTTAAGAGAATTCTTTTTCAGTGTAATGATGTAGTGCAAATTTATTCATTTATTAAGTGTCTTAAACAAGGATGTTCTGAATTTTACAGTGAATAATAATGTAAACTTTTCAAATCATGTTTTTTTATATCCAGGAATGAAATTTTTTGTACTGCTCAGAAGGACAATAAATCGTATTTTCAATGGATATATTCATAATTTTATGTATGTATTTGTATATATCGTGTAATAGTGTTGAATCATTTTTTAAAAAAATACTTCAATGTCTGTTGAATTTGACTTAATGATGCTTTCACTACATGAAAACGGTCCTTTTCGGGGCCAAAAAATTTTATTCCTTCTTGATTACGGTGAAAGCATTAAAAGAAAATCAGCTTACGACTTTTATTTATTCATAATACTGTTTTTTTTATTTTCGTAGTGATAAGATGCAAGAACACAATCTCTTTATTAATAATATTAAATCTAATTTGTTTTTAGAATAATTATATTTGTTTTAATTTTACAACTCTTATTCATTTGTTTATCACTTTCATAATTTTCTTTGTAATTTTTATTTGAAGAAAAATATCTTTTAGAGTCTAAAATATTTTATTCTGTGCTGATTTAAATTAAAGCTCCAGAAGCAAAATAAAGCTGATTCATATATATAAATATTTTACAATATTTTTGCTAGGAGACACAGTGTTTTGATTATAGCGAGCGAAACGAGCAACGCAATCCTCCTGGGGGGTTGGCGAGCTTTAGCGAGCAGGGGTCAGAACCCCCTAGTACAATATATTACCCTTCTGAGCACTTCAAGAAATATCATAAGATATGATTTGAAAAGTTTCCATTATTATTCACTGTAACAGTCAAAACATCCTTGCATAAGACGCAATAAATGAAAAAATTTGCACTACATTATTACACTAATAAACAGTTGATATCCATTTTTAATGTATTTAATCTGTAAATCGCTGTCATTACTAGTAAAATGTTAACATATTATTATTATTAAACACACTTTTCTTTATTTTTCTTTAATTTGATGTGTGTGTGTTTCACATTATTTTATTGAATGATTTAATTATGTTAATTTGATAAATCATGTGCTCCATAATATGTACCTAATCCAGTACAATTCTGCAATCAATATTCTAGCATTTTCATACTGGAACCAGTATCACACTAGGCCCAGTGATTTATACTGGAACCGGTATCGTACCAGATCCAATATCATACTGGAACCTTATACCGGCTTTTGAAATACCGGTTCCGGTATGATACTGGATCCGGTATGATACCGGTTCCAGTATGATACTGGATCCGATATATGAAATTTGATAAATCCTGTGCTCCATAATATGTACCTAATCCAGTACAATTCTGTAATCAATATTCTAGTATTTTCATACTGGAACCAGTATCACTCTAGGCCCAGTGGGCCTAGTATCATACTAGATATATACCAGTATCATACTAGGCGGTTCTAGTATGATACTGGATCCGGTATGATACCATATCCAGTATCATACTGAAACCGGTATCATACCGTATCCAGTATCATACTGAAACCGTTATCATGCCGGATCCAGTATCATACCGGAACCGGTGTTTCATAAACCGGTATATTTTTTTTATACCGGAAAAGAAATTTTTTCCAATAGGGTGATCACGTGGTTTTCTTCCTGGATTCAAGTTTCTCTTCAGTTGCAGTTTCCTGTTACCATTTTAAAAAAATGAAAAATCACGAAATAAAGCAAATAATATTATTTCCTTGCGTTATTTTCGGCAGGTGTTTATTTAACTGGACTCGTTTCATGTTCTAAAGATGGAATTTTGTTATCGAATTCTGACTCACATGGAACGTTCTGAATGCGTGTTGTAAAAGTATGTGTTGCCGATAAAATATAATGATTCAATATTTTCAAAACTTAATTGTCAATAGATCGATTAAAGGGAGTCAGTCTCAGTACCCCTATACCGCCAATGTTGAATTGATCCTACTCTAAGTACCTTTTCTTACAGTCTATTATCGATACATGTTTGAAATTTTTTCTACAATTTAAGTAAAAAATTAACTCTATACTGAGGTTAAAATCTTGCATAAAAATAGCTTTTTTTTCTTAAATTTTTAATTGAATATCACTATGAATTTTTTAAAAAATTTCGTTTTCTAACACGAGATCAGCACTATTCAGAAATATTTTTGAAATATCAGAAAACCTTTCATATCAGTATATACATTTATAAGAATAGAATAGGTACTTAAAATTTCAAGAGCATATATAAAGTCGATTTTGAGAAAAAGGTACACGCAATTTCAAAAATACCATTTTGAGACAATTCAAGTGAAAGGGAAAAATCTTGTTACATTAATCTGTTTACATTTCTTTAAAGTTTATTTTAACTTACTTCTAATATGAAAACGAGAAAAAGACTTATATCGTTAGAAAGGTCTTGAAATGGAGATTTCAAATATATAAAAATATAAAAAATCGACTACTGTGTGTGTGAAAGTATATCGGGTACCGACTCATTAAAATTTTCATTTAAATTTCATTTAAATTTTCATTCCATGCGTCAAGTCTGGGAGTGGATTATTGCAGAACATTGATTACAAAAGTCCTTGATAATTGTAATGATGAATTTCAAAATATATTAAGAACTAAAGAAAAGAAAGTTAAGAAAACACGCATTTATTTGTATACTTAATTGTAGGAAATAATTATTTATCAAACTTTTGCGGATCAGAACAAAAACATAAAATCGTGAGACGCTAAAAAATACAGTAAGGAAACTAAATTACTATAAATAACATAATAAGGAAAATTCATTATAAAGAATAAAATATTCTTTAAACATTACAATATACTATGACTGTGATCAAAACTCCAGTTTACTTAGAGTATTTGAATCAGTGGCTCAAGCTCTATTTTTTGTTTTAATCCCAAAATATTTGATAAACTTTGACTTTTAAATATGCTTACTGTCCGGCAACGGATTCCGAGACTACCACTTTTAGACAATTTTACACCGGAAAGGGGTTTCAGGTAATGATTCATGTGAGCGCATTTCCGGAGTTCTTTGTTACATCACGCTCAGTAAAATGTAAACGTCACCCATTCATTCTTCACTTTCCCCCTATTTTGATGAAAATAACTTAGCCCGCAACTGCGCTAAAGCGCGGAGGGTTTCCGAATCCGTTGCTAAACAATAGAAAAGTGTGTTTCTAGAAAAAACTTTTATAATTTTTATTAAATTAATGGAAATTTATCTAGCCAGTTATACATTAAATAATGGCGGTATGAAACGAGTAAAAAAAGTAGCAGAATGAGTATAATAAAAAAGGAAACCTCTATAAGAAATTTTAGAAAGAAAGCAGCGACAAAAAGCAGAAAAGATGTTATTTATTGCAACAGCTAGTATTGTACCCGCATTATCCGGTCTTTTTCTTGTCAAAACCTTGTTCATGACCAGGAAAGGAACGATGCTATATAAGTAATATCGATATTAATTTATTGATGGAATGTTGTTCATATTCTAATAAATAATTCAGAAATTAAAAGTATAATACTCTTCTTTCATTTAATGTTATAGTATACAGCATTTCATATCTTTCTTACGAATTAGGCCCATTTGGGGGCATCTTCCTATTAGAATCCCTGGACATAAACATTTCATCCTAATTGGGGTATTTGTTAGATGTCTTTCAACGTCTCTCCTCCACCCAACTCAAAAGGGGGTGGGGGTGAGTTATGGTTCCTTACCATTACACCCGAGATAGCAAAGAAAGCTTGTCTAGGCTAAAGGGTTGTCACAAAGGTTTCCGTGACAAGGGTTGAACCTTTCGACAAGGTAGCGGAAAGGTTCAAGAAACAAGGTTTTCTGTAAGTTTTTAGTAAGATTTCCCCAAGCTTGTTTTAGGCTTTCCTCAGGCTTGTTTTAAGCTTTCCTCAGGCTTGTTTTAGGCTTTCCTCAAGATTGTTTCAGGCCTTTCAAAAGGTTGTTAAGAGCTCTCCTTCGGCGGACAAAATAGAACCCCCTTCCCCCTCCGAAGCCGTACTCCTACAGAGGGGTCCAACCCCCTTTTTTTATCCCCATTCTTCTGACATCTTCTTAATCCAACTTTGAGTTATCTGGAATGTCAATTAATTAGATCAATTAGGAATCTTAATTAATCAAAGCTTAATTATTAATTTCAATTAAACTTACTTCTACGATTTCGTTATAGATTGTGAAAAAACTTCACACTCCGCCGAGACGGTTATCAAACCCGCGTTCATGGAGTTGGAAGGAAACGCAATAACCACTATACTGGTGGGGCAACACACGATGCGACAGGTGGTTCATAAAAAGCTCTCCTACGTCAATTTTGCGGGAATGGTTTCCGAAAGGGTTTGCGCAGAAATGCTTTCGCGGACAGCCTATGGAAAGTGAAATGGCAACCTTTCTGTAACCTTCTTTGCTATCTTCGACTGTCTTTATTTCAACAGTGTGGGCTCAGGGGCCTAGTAGCAAGGTCTGGGATTCGGGGCCGGATGGTTTCGGCTTCCTTAGTGTATTGAGTCTGTTACAATTTAACATTAAACTGATGTGACAAATTTTTTGGCATAACTACTGTGAGCGGTCTCATAGACAGTTTTAAAAAACCCTTAAAAATAACTTCTATGCATATTTATGAGATATGAATAAATTATGCATATTTATGCAATTCTTATTCATTTAAATCATTTTTTTAAAACATGAATCATTTGATTTTGCGCTATTTCAATCATATTTAACAATGAATATTTTCTTCATTTTAAGGAATAAAGCTCGTAATTTTGTTACACATTCATGAAAATATATGCTAATTAATGTAACTAAAACTGACGTTAATATAACTAAAACTGGTTGAGCAATGAAAAATGCTTACTGAATTTCATCCACCATCCATTTTGAGCGAATATCCCCACATGCCTTAAGATTCTGTTTTCCAAGCGTTTCCCAATCTTTATTTCTTCGTCTGGATGAGGCTTTTTAGGTAGATTCCTTGTAGGAAGTCTACCTATTGCAATGGTTCTCATGACACGACTTTCAGAAAATTTCTGCAGATCTTCACCGATCATGACCCCTAGAACCCAAAACCAATTCTTCTTATTGTAAAGCTTGAGAGATATAGTAGATATATATATATATATCCAAATATAACTAGTATATAATCATACAGAAAGAAATAAACAAGAATTAAATCCTATATCAAAAAGTCATTATTTGAACAATACATCAATTTTAAATAAAATCTAATAAATTGAAATTACTAAAGATACCATAAACAAAAATCAAGTTTAAACATTATATGTCAACAAGTGAAAGAACACTGTTGTTATTAAAAATAATGAAATAGGCAATCCAAGTAAATGGAGTTTTCAACAATTAATATAGCAGCTCGGCCGTGGACAAGCTTTAGCCAGGTTAAATTAATTTTGCTGTACAAACCATCCATGTTACTATTGTTGTTGAAAAAACAAACAGGGTAATTTACCCTAAAATGAAAGAATTTAGAAAGAAAAGTCTTATACTAACCCTAACTATTAAGCATGACTATATAGAAACGACTAAAATTCAGGACAAAATATGTAAATATCATTATATTGCACTAAGATATTGCACTAAAGACAGTAAATATATAATTCAATAAAATACTCATACTTTACATCAATCTGTGTCTCCTCTTAAACTTACCAGAATTCATCTCTTTCAATATAGCCCACCATGCATATTGACATCACCTGTTGCCACAACCAAAAATCTTACAATGAATTAGCATAATTGAATAAATAATATAATTAATTGTTGATATCATGAATTAGTAAGATACCTATATTAAAATTCTCAAAACTATATTAAAAATTGTAATACATTTGGTTATCTAGAAAATATTAGAAAATAGTTAAAAATGTCTATTAAAAAGGAAATTTTCACTTGAAAGATCCTGGCGCCATCTATGTAATAAATCTGAAACACATAACTCAATAGCCAAATTTGAATAAAACTACACATTACGAGTAGAATAAGTGAAAACACTATCCCACTAACAAAGAAATAAAAATATTCTTTTATAAACCAATATGAGTGATTTATTTTAAATGACCTAAATATTTCCTATCTATATATGCTCTTAGAAAACCTTTAGGCATTCCATAATCCTGTTCAAAGGAGTAAAAATTTCTTATGTTCTTAATTCTAATATCAAGGTCTGTTACTAAATTTTTATTCCTAATTATATAATCTTTTACTAAATTCTTGAAGATAGAAATGCTAAGATTACTATTCCAAAAAGGGAACTTATTAATTTGAAAATTAAATGCATTTCTTTTATCAAAGATATCTGTTACTAATTTATTATCTATGATTTTAATATCTAGATCTAAAAATTCTGCAGCTAATTCATTGTCATTAGTTTTTATAAGTTTTAAATAATCAGGATAGAAGTCAATATGTGGCTTAAGGCCAATTTCTTTATTGAATAATATTAAATCATCTATATAGCGGAATAATATACTATGGCTATAATTAGCCAAATCTTTCTCATAGTAGTGAGGATAAATATTTGCTGAACTATTACTAGCTGGGCCTCCTTGATGTAATCCTTTAATTTGATGGAAAATCTTATTATCAAAAAAGATATAATTTTCTTTTAGAACAAGATTAATAAGATTTTTAAATTTATTAATGTTAATATCTTTTTTAAGATCATAATTTGTATGTATATTTACTAGGGTATTAGTTAAATCTTCAATATCTATACTATTAAATAAATCCTGGAAGTCAAAAGTATGTACACTAGTTATTTCTACATCTTTAATTACATTTAATATCTCTACACTATTATTTACTATAATTGCATCTTTTTGCTTATTTAAATTCTCTATCACTGTCTGTATGTATTTTTGAAAGAGTTTGCCTGATTTCGTAATATAAGTATTGCAGCCATTAGTAACACTTCTAAATTTAAGAGGACTCTTGTGAAATTTTGGTGTAAGAAAGATGTGAGGATAAACTTTTTTAATATAATTAATCCCCAATTTTTTATGGAAGGCTTGAATTCTATTAGAAATTTCTCTTTCACCTAATTTTGTCTCCTTATAAATATCACTATTAATGATATGATCATTAAGTATTTTTTTGTAAAAATATTTACAAATTATAGCAAAATTACTGGGCACTTTGTCTATATAGACTATTACAAAATCTGTTTGCAATTCTTTAATATGTTTTTTAATATCAGGACATCTATTAAAATCATTAGATTTAAAATTATAGTTAAAAACATCTAATAATGTTTTATGTCTATATTCATTAAATGCCTCTAGAGGCAGACTATATTTTATTGCCATATTTAATATAAATTTCTCAATATGTTTTTTTAATTTGATTTTTAATAATTTCATTACTATTATCTATAGCCATTCGATGCTTTGTACCTTTACTCATTAATTCTCTAAGTCTTTCATTTCCAACAATATTCAAATCTCCAGTAATTACATGTCCATGATCTTTATTCAGGAAATAATTATAATTTAAACACTTGCAATCATCACTCGTATTACTTTCTTTTATATTATTATAGTTAAAAATCATTCTGCCTAATTGTGTGTTATATTTAAATGCACGTTTAATTTTAATATTTTTTATAGGGAAGCAATTAATATGTTTATCTAATATAGCAGAAAATTTACATTTGTCATACTTTTTGTTCATAAAAAGGAAAGTACATTATTCAATATCTTTCTTATTGGAAGTGTTATGTGATAAATTAAATTTTTTATAAATAAATTTGAAGATATCTCTAATCAAATCCCATCCGTGTGAGTCTGTCTTATTATTCATAATTAATTCTCTGCTAGCTTTTATTTCTTTTTTATTTAATCCAAACATATATCGTTTAATCTTTTTTATATCAATATCTTTATCAAAATTCTTACACAATACCAATAAATCTTCATTAATAATCTTAAGTTCTCTATTATCTCTCTTGTGCCTAGCTATACTAGATTTACCATGTCTTTTTTCTAAATTAGAAGCTTCTACTTTATAAAAGTAATGAGATTCATTACCTTTTAAAACTTGCAGAATGTTTTTCCCAAAATACAATACATTAAGTCCATAAGGATATATAGTGTTGTAGTATTCTATAAAAACATTTTCCCACCATAATCTATTTTTTATGTGAGGAACTATCTTAATGATGCTAATATCAACATTATCAAATCCATGTGCATGAAAATGTCCAATTTCTATTTTATTATGAATATTTTTGTAGTTTTCAAATTTTTTAGTGTCTGAACGGTGTTGATTAATTCTTATGTTGATTGTATTAGATGTTTGTCCTATATACTTGAAATTACAAACTTTACAATTCAACATATTATACAATTATAAGTTTTACAAAAAAGAAATTCAGAACTATTATCTAATTGAGCTACATTAATCATTGCACAAGTTTTACATCTCTTATTATTACAACTTTTGAATTTAAGATTCTCTAAATAATCAATCTTTTCATTATTATTCATTATTATTCATTTGCTTCATATTACTATTGAACTGCAGTGTAGAATGTGAAAAAGGGGAAGCCAATTTATTTTTATATTTATATTTTGAATTCCAAAAAATCCTGGTTTTTATACTTTTTTGTAAAATTATCTCTATATCCATTATCAAATCCCTCTATATTGTCACCATAAATACAGCTCAAATCTTTATAATAATTATTTTGCGAAATATTACTATTATAATCATTTTGAAAATCATTGTATAATGAAAATCTGTATCAATATCATCACAAGAAAGTAGACTAAATTTATTTCCAGTATCAAACTCACAATAATCTCCAAATTTAGGCATAATAGCTGCAATATCTTTTTTGTCTTTTTTATATTTTAGAATTTTTTGTTTACTGCTCTATTTGCACACTCTCCCTCATTAGACTCTCCATGTACCAGATCCATAAATACCAAAAATCAAATGCAAATTAATGATGAAACAATGGTAAAATTTTAACGATGATATACATACCATAATAATATAACACCGAGCAAAGACCTACAAAAATGTACACCTAATTGCCAGTCTCTAATTCTTTAAATCAAATAACCTCATAAATATTTCTAAAATCGAATGTAGCAATACTTGCTGAATTGTGAAATTACACACATCCATACGAAAAGTTACCCATTTGAAAGCAACAACAAGTCACAATTGCAAACGTGAAAACAATAGAACATACATCAAAGTGAAATATTTAATATCCAAATCAAACTACACACCACTATATATACCATTTAAAAATCAATTAGATCATATATGCACATTCTAAAAAATGGCTATAAATCAACTGCTAATTAATCCAATTTCACCTAAAATAATCACTAAAGAGATCCCACGAACAGAAACAGAAAAATATTTTTTCATTTTTATAGTTTTTTTGTATTTTTGCATTATAGACATAATGATACTTGAAGAATATCATTAATACATTACTAGACAATAATAAGACAAATAAGAAGATACATAAATACAACCATAACTAAGAATTAAAAATACAACATTCTAAAACCTAAGAATACAAATAAGAAGTTACACAAAAACACCCACAACTTTGAATTAAAAATAAAGCAATGCATATACCATGAATAACAAGTAAAACACATATGGATTAAAAATACACAGATACTTAATAAACACAGACAAAAATATCCTAAAAAGGAGCCACTTTTTATCCATAATTTGTTCTTTAAAATATTTATATCATTATTCTCATATCACTTTTTGTATAATTTTTTACACTTAAGGTGCTGAGCAACCTTTTAATAGTGCAAAAATATATATAATATAAATCCAAATATAACTAGTATATAATCAAACAGAAATAAAGTAAACAAGAATTAAATCCTATATCAAAAAGTCATTATTTGAACAATAAATCAATTTTAAATAAAATCTAATAAATTGAAATTACTAAAGATACCATAAACAAAAATCAAGTTTAAACATTATATGTCAACAAGTGAAAGAACACTGTTGTTATTAAAAATAATGAAATAGGCAATCCAAGTAAATGGAGTTTTCAACAATTAATATAGCAGCTTGGCTGTGGACAAGCTTTAGCCAGGTTAAATTAATTTTGCTGTACAAACCATCCCTGTTACTATTGTTGTTGAAACAACAAACAGGGTAATTTACCCTAAAATGAAAGAATTTAGAAAGAAAAGTCTTATACTAACCCCAACTATAAAGCATGACTATATAGAAACGACCAAAATTCAGGATAAAATATGTAAATATCATTATATTGCACTAAGATATTGTACTAAAGACAGTAAATATATAATTCAATAAAATACCCATACTTTACATTAAACATAAACTAATCTGTGTCTAGTCTTAAACTTACCAGAATTCATCTCTTTCAAAATAACCCGCCACTCACATTGACATCACCTGTTGCCGCAACTAAAATTCTTAACATGAAACAGCATAATTGACCAAACCATTTTAAAAAATGTATTACAGTTATTAATTTAGAAAATGTTTGAAAATTGGAAAAAAATGTCTGTTAAAAAGGAAAATTTCACATGAAAGATCCTGTCGCCATCTATATAATAAAACTGAAACCAATGACTCAAAAACCAATTTTGAAACCATGTTGCCACAACCAAAAATCTTACCGTGAATCAGCATAATTGAATAAATAATATAATTAATTTTTGATATCATGAATTAGTAAGATACCTATATTAAAATTCTCAAAACTATATTAAAAATTGTAATACCTTTAGTTATCTAGAAAATATTAGAAAATAGTTAAAAATGTCTATTAAAAAGGAAATTTTCACTTGAAAGATCCTGGCGCCATCTATGTAATAAATCTGAAACAAATAACTCAATAGCCAAATTTGAATAAAACTACACATTACCAGTAGAATAAGTGAAAACACTATCCCACTAACAAAGAAATAAAAATATTCTTTTATAAACCAATATGAGTGATTTATTTTAAATGACCTAAATATTTCCTCTCTATATATGCTCTTAGAAAACCTATAGGAAATATATATATATATATATATATATATATATATCAAAACAAACTTAGAAACACAAAAACTCAAAAACAATCAAGACACAATGGCAAAAAATTGATAAAAATCAAAATAAAATTGAAAAATATCATAGCGAGCAGCTCGTCAGGAAGAGAAGATCGCTCATGATATTAATTTGTGCTTTTTTCTGCTAACGACAAACGAAATCCGTTAAAAAATGCCGCAATCCCCTCAAAAAGCACAAGACAATTAAAATGGAAGAATTCTTGAATAAAAGATAAATACATTTAAGATGATTTAAAAAGAATAGAAAGCAAAAAATCCGAATACAAAAGACCTAGAATAAAATAAATAAAATATCAGTATACACAAAAAATAATAAAATAAAAGCGAAATACGCTTACCATGACCAGGAAAAAACAAGCGTGTTCATGAGGACCACGAGGAGAATGGACGCCAAACCAGTTATTGCTGTTGCTAAACAGAGGAAGAGGAAGAGAAGGAGAAAAAAGGCTTTGTCAGTAGCTCCGGAATCACTGCTTGAGATACCGTCGCACAAAGTTTTCGGGAATACCATTATTTAAAAGTTGATGATACAAAAGCTTTAATTGTCTAGATTTTGAAATTTCGTTCGAACAAATAGATCTAATGCGAGAAAATTGAGAGAGAATAGTGTTTTTATAAATCTTAATAGAAATATTAGAAGAACAATATGAAAGTCGGTTGGCGCAAAAATTAAAATCCATTTTTGTCAAAAATATCGATACAGAAGTTATTATCAACAAGTTTAATATCCAGATCTAAAAAATCCGCTTCAAACTGATTACAGTTTGTTTGTTTAAGAAGCAAAGCTGAAGGATAAATATTTTGACACGTAATATTAAATGATCCATGATTAAAAACAATAAGATCATCTACGAATCTGAAAGCCTGAGGATGAAGAAGTAAATAATTCTTCTCAAAATAATGAAGAAAGAGGTTAGCTGTAATAGAAGAAAAAGAAGATCCTTGAGGAATGTCATGTGATTGGAGAAAAATACTTTCCCCATTGTAAATAAAATTATTAAATATGCAAAAATTACATAATTTATCCCAATACTCAAAATAAATATTGAGAATATTTTTGTAATCAAAAAAGTATGAGTTAAGCACCTCTCGAAGAGTGACTAAAGGAATGCTTGTAAAAAGATCTTTGAAGTCAAAAGTCTCAATAGAAGAAATACTGTTCTTATTATTGTGAATGAAATCAATAACCGGTTTATTACTGTTAACAATCCAAGTGAAACCTTCTGAACAAATGACATTCAGTAATTTTTTAACAGATTAACGAAAATGTAACCAGGTTTCTTCATGTATGAAGAAGTTCCACAAGTGATAAAACGATAAGAATTAGGATTTTTATCAAATTTTGGATTAACAGTAATATAAGGAAAGTAAAAATTAAATTTCTTAATTTTGAAGAATTTATAGAAAGCAAGAATTTTTTTGGATATTGTACTCATATTAAAGTTGGACTTTTTGTATGTTGCTGAATTTTGAAGTTCCTTATCCAGAAGATTATAGTAATGCTGTTTGCATATAAAAGCATAGTTATTGGAAGCTTTGTCGATAGGAGTGATGATGAATTTACTTTTTAAGTCTTCAATAGCAATTTTAATATTAGAACAGCTAAAAGAATCAAAACATTCGGAATTATTATAATGGAAGAGGAAAGACTTTTTCTAAAGGTAATAAAGATTCCATTTCCACTCAATGAAAAATTCAATGGGGATAGAAAAAGCATTAGAAGTTTTTAAACAGAAATCATCAATATTATTCAGTAATTTATGCAGTATGGAAGGAAGAGAAACTCGAAAAATCGGTCTGAATTTTGGACCTTTTAACATGATAGTGTATTCTCTACAATGTCTAGATTACCAGTAACAATATGGGCAGAATCTTTGTCAATAAATTGAGAAAAGGAGTCTTTAGCACAAAAACAATTAGCTGTTTTTTTTAAGATTTACAATGTCAGAAGAGGCATTATTGTAATTGAAGATTTTTCTGCCAAAAGGAACATTATATTTAAAAGTTTTTTTTGTAAACTAATGTTTTTAATAGGAAAAAATTGCTGTGCATTATTGAAAATGGAAGAGAAATGAATCTTGTCAAAAGTAGGATGCCTTAAATTAAAAATGAAATGCAGCTTTTTAGTAGGAATTTTTGACAATCGCTGTTTCAAAAGATATAAAATGAGAATTTTGAAATGTAAGTTATTGGACTTAAATGAATCAAAGTTTGAAAATAAATCAAGAAGAAAGCTAGATCTTAAAGAGAAAACAAAATTCTTGACAGGAGCCCACAGATAGGAGTTTGAAAAAGAAAGTTCTAATACCTCAAGTTCACTGAGAAGGTCAGAAACTGATTTAGAAAGTCTTTTCTTAATCCTTTTTGATCTGCAACCTCTAGAAGTCTTATGATGTGTATTATGAAGAAGCTTAAATGTACAGGAATTGTCTGGAGAAATCTGCGTGCTATTGAAAAGGTCATTAAGACCGTATGGAATAATTGATTTGTATTGGAGCATCAAAAGGTTTTCCTTTGAAAGGCGACTGTTTTTATCAGGAATAATATCCAAAATTTTAATAGAATTATTATCAAAACTATGACGCTTAAAGTGCTCAAATTCGGCATTAAAAGAAGAATGTGATAAATATTTTTTATATCATGTCTGTGTTGGTTAATTCTAATATTGATAGTATGCTAGTCTGACCCACATATTTCATATCACAAATGGTACATTTCAAAGTTAAATACAGTTGTCGATTTTGCAACCAGGAATGAAAGTATCATCATTGCGAACTTGATCTATATCAAGCTTAGGGCAAGTAAGACATCGCCTATTAGAACATTTTTTGAAAGAAATCTCTTTGTTTTGGTCCTTAGAAGACGGCAAGTAAGAAAATTTCCTGTCACAGAGATCATGAGCAAAATGTAGAAAGACACTGAGCACTGCGCGTTGAGCACATTTTGCCAGTCGTTAAATAATTCATTGTGTGAAATGCATAGTCAAAAGGAGAAGAAAAGGAAGTATAAAAGAAGTATAAAGCTTTAAGCATAAAGCTATATATATATATAACAAATAAGAAACAATCATAGCATAATTGCAAAAGCAACATATACAACATAAACATTCATAAAACAAAATGTCAAGAAAAACATCTGCGGTAAGAAAAAGCCGAGAGTTCTTATAGAGAGAAAATAAACAAAAGGGGAATATATATATAAAAGGGGGGGAGATAAAATATTGACTATGATTTTCATGACATTGATATATATATATATATATATATAACGCTTTTTCCCATGTTATCTTGTGACCACGATAACTGGAGTAATTTTGATTTAAATTTAACCAGCGTAGGATATTGTAAGGATAGTTAAAAACTCGGTCGAGTTCGTAGATGGGCTATCCAGCTCAAAGGGGGTGGAAATAGTGGGGGTGGATATTTTCATTTTCCCATAATTCCTTTACAATTGAAAATAGAAAGAAAATTCAAATTAGGCGAATTATTCATAACGAACAATTTTTGCACTTAAACTTTTTCAATAGCTACAATTGCTCAGAAGTTATGAGCTGAAAAGTGATTTCCCCACCTTCCCCTCCTCTACCCCTAACTTAAAGTACTTTTTAACCTATGCACGTTACCCCTTGTTGGAAAGCTCTCGTCATTTGCAGTCTTTTCCACCCGCTTTCATTCTTGTAGCTCTAATCCTTATGAGAATAGAAGTCGAAATGTTCTTTTCCTTATTATTAGTAGAGACGTATATATATAACGCTTTTGCCGATGTTATCTTGTGAACACGATAACTAGAGTAATTTTGATTAGATTTTAACTGGCGAGGTACATGTTGTGAGGTCGGTGAAAATATCGACCAAGTTTGTAGATGGGCTAACCAGCCAAAAGGGGTGGAAATGGGGGGGGCGGAAAATTTCATTTTCCCATAATTCCTTTACGATTGAAGATAGAATGAAAACTGAAAATAGGCGAATTATTGCCTCTTTATAATAAACACCTTTTGTATCGAAACTTTTTTGATAGCTACAATTTTATGGAAGTTATGAGCTAAAATGCCTAAATATAGGAAAAAAATTCAATTACACGAATTATCACCTTATCAGAAGGAACAACTTTTATATTAAAGGTTTTAGTCAGCTAAAATTGCTTAGAAGTTATGAGCTGAAAAGCGATATTCAATTCCCCTCCCCAATTTATCACTTCTCCATTACTCTGTTACGATTGAAGACGGAAAGAAACAATTACGGGAATTATCACATAATCATAATGAACAACTTTTATAATAAAAGTTCTTTGCAGCTAAAATTGCTTAGAAGTTATGAGCTGAAAAGCGATGTTCAATTCCCCCCAATTTATCTTTTCCCCATAGCTCCTTTACGATTGAAGATGGAAAGAAAATTTCAATTAGAGGAATTATTACCTTATCATAACAAACTACTTTTATATTGAAAGTTTTTTGACAGCAGGAATTACTTAGGAGTTATGAGTTCCCATTAGCCTCATTCACTTCCACTTTTTATACGGTAAACTAGTTGATATACCTGGCTTTTTCAATGTTTTCATGTTTAATATTTTTAATGTAAAAATTACTCTTGTATAAATATTATAATACACAAATTCCTTTTCTGATCTGAAACGTTTTTCATTAAAATTAGAATATCAATTGAAACAGACGATTTTTAAAAACAGCCGTTTTCTCCATACATTATTATTTGTTATATAGATACTTCAAATTTTGTTAACAATTTCCTAAAGTAAAAGAAAGGTTTTAATGAATATTTTGAAACAAATAAATTAACTAGTTAATTATTCATTAATTTAAAGCATGAAAATAAATCAAAAGTAGGTCCCGATATAAATTGTTAATCGTCTACAGTTAAAATTTTCTTTTATCATTCTTCCTTCTGAAAAAGTTTTCGTATTATTGTTGTTCTTCAACAAGAATATTGTTACGAATTCAGTTTAAAATTAATTTTGAAAAAATATTGAAATGACAGAAACAAATTTATGGAAATGAAAGATATCGCGGAAAAAAGCCTTGCTTAATTTTTAATTAAGTGAAATTTTAAGCAACTCTTAGGCTTTGAAAAGTTGAAGTTGACCTTTCTCTTCTCTAAAATAAAAAGTTTGCAAAGTTTGATTGAAATCAGTCCAGTGGTTTAGTAAAAGATATGAACATACATACAGAGATAATTATTAGATAATTATAAGATAAAGATTGCTGGCAAGTAGTATGAACCATAAAAAATGATTCAGTGAAGATTTTGTAACAATTAATTATTTAACTCAATTTAAGTAAATAGTTAATTTTAATTAATCATACAGTTAATTTGACAGATTACTTTAATTTGATATTTAACTAAACATGGTGGGACCATGATTTATTTAATAAAATCAATATTAAATAGCCGAAAACGATAGATATTTAAATAAGAATTCCCGTTACCCTTTTTGATATTGAAAAATATCTCCTTAACTTTAAAATTGTTTTGGGATTTTCTGCCTGAGTGTTTGGTCTTAACCGTGGATGGAGATTTAAATTTACTGTTCAAATTGGCTGCATTCATATCCTATGCTTTAAATACACGTATTAAATTTGTCACTCACAATGTTTAATAATTTTTATTGTCTTATATGTTAAGAATTTAGTGACTATTATCTCTGTAACCAGGGAGTTCTCTAAATGAGCCCATTTTAGTAATATTTAAGTGTCTCATGTCATGTGATTTTACCATATGACAAAGTAATGTTCGCACAATTATATTGTATATATAACCTAGATTAAATAAATCAATTTTTAAATCTAAAGTCTTTTTTCATTCGTGTCAAGAGTCAATTTCTTGTTACTGTTTCAGATAGGCTAGATTAATGCTATCTGGGAGATATTTACACTGCTGAGATGTTTATTTCTTTATGACTCCTACCTGTTGAATGATTATGTGTTGAGATATAAAAAAAATTGACCAATGTACTAACCGATAAATCTATCATAACTTTTTGGAAAGAAAAATGGAATGATAAAACCTTGATATAGTAAAAAATTAAATGTCATGGAAACAGAATCACAGAGTAAATATTGCAATGTGTAGAAACAATAAAGTCATTGGCTATGTGTCTGTATTGATCAATATCTAATATTTCATTACTTTTGTAACATTAACGTAAAGGAATCTCTCTTTGCCTTCAAGCTTGCCGAAAAGGGATTTATTTTTGTATTTTTGAGTACGCCCTATTATCATACCCTCCCCCCGTTTTTGCTTCGCTCAAAAAAAATTTGTAATAACACATTGACTGTCGATCCCGCGCCAGCGCGTGAATTGGCGCCATTGCCAATCACGCGCTGTCGGGCGCGGGAAACGCTATGTTTCAATATTTATTCTCCGGTTACGTTTGGGGTATATATTTTACCGTTAAAGTGCAGAAATCAGGTAATGTGCACATTAACTAGCTAATCTGCAGATTAACTAGGGTGATCCGTTAAAGTGTCGAAAATTGTTTCATTTCTCAAATTACCTAAGTAATCGGCAAATTACCTAGATAATCTGCACATTACCTACCAGGCACTCGTTAAAGTGAAAATAAGATCTTTGCTGGAACAACAGCAGCGTTGCTGTACGCTTAAATTAACATAATGATATTTATTTATCTTCCGATATGTAAAGTATCAAGTTAATACAATCAAACAACCAACAAATTAGTTTATAGAATCAATCATCAATCAATTAAAAAACTATAATACAAAGAATCAAACTTTTTAAAATACTATTACAATTAAGGAAATTAGCATAATGTTATTTATTTTTCGATATCTAAAGAATCAAGAATCTGCAGATTAGCTAGGTAATGTGCACATTCACGGCTTTCGAGATTCAGCGGTAACATATATACTGGTACTGGCGTGGAATGATAAGTACAAACTAGTTTTTAAAGTATGCTGTTTCGAAGTTTTTAGTTACTTAAAATAAAACATAAGTTGTTTAATTCTAACAGTAAGTTAGTCGGCATATGGGTACAGCCAACTCCTGTGTCACGACATTAGCTATCAACACGGTTTCACATGACCGGCAGTCAATGTGTTAATAATACTAAGGGCTTAAGTCAGTTTAAGAGTTAAATGATTCGAATCAAATTAATAAAATTTGTTGGCTTTATTTTCAATTTCTCATTTTATTCCATTTTCATCACATTATTACCCCAAGTCCTAAAAAATGAAAACGCTGAAATAATTTTGCACTAACTTGTTATGAAGCATAGAAATTACTCTTCGACATCGGTGGCAAATCCAGGAGGGAGGACTATGGGGCTGCATCTCTCCCCCCAGACCTAAACCAGATATCTTTATGTTATTTAAAATCACCACAGCTGTTTTTTCTTAATCTCCCTTTGAGAAAAGTGACAGCATTTCTTCTAGTCTTTTGACAGGCTCGAAAATTTTCCAACTTTTGTAGTCATTCCACTCATATTTGTAGCGCTGACGCGGTCAAAAACATTTTTTGCTAGTTATTTCGTTGTGTTTTTCATTAAATTATCAAAATTATTGTGCTGTTCTTTATAATTCTTATTGTCAGGTGAGTAATATCTGTAAAGTTAAAATGTTTTGGTTTACATAAGCCATAAAATTTGACATTCGTCATGGCGATACAAAATGCTTTATATCTCAGCCTCCCCAGATTTAAATCCTGGATTCACCACTGATCGAGACAATCAACTATTAAAATGGAAGACAATTTCAATGCAATGCTTGACCTTGTCTCACACAGCTGAGTTTTTAAAATTTGGTTCAAATGAAGATAGATATAATCTCATGTCTGGAGTTGTGCCAAGATTACTGTGATATTTGTTATTAAAATGCGCATAAGAGGAGTATGGTTTTTTTTTCTTCAAGTGCTGCGTTAGTGGAAGGTATTACATATTTTCTTCCTTTAATAATGAGTTCTCGGCATTCTTCTTTCGCTCCAACTCAATAGGTTTCCGGACTCACCACCTTCGTTTTCACACGAACATGGGAAAACAACATCTTATGACAATGTTTCGTTTTAATTCCCTGTGTTTTGTGTTTCCCGCCATTACCGACGAATGCGTTGTGGCAGGGTCTCGGCTTTGTGGCCGGAGGGTTCCACTTTCAACCGATTCCACTGAAGATCCATCGTGAATTGGGCCTGTTGCAAGCTAAATCATAGGTAGGGAGCCAAACGTCCTCCCGTTGGTTTGGTGTGGAACTTTGGAGAGGGGGTACCAGCTTAGGTGTCGTCCTCGTCAGCTGGCCGATGTTCAAAATTTCGAGGTCCGTCCCAAAACAGCCCTCTGGTTTCTTCTAAGCAGGACGTTAATATAACTAAACTAAACTCCGCCATTACCGACATCACTCTCGCGTACTCCTAATTGGTTCGCAGAGAACCTCCAGGGGTATACGTGCCGACTCTGGAAAATGCATATTATAACATAACCTACAAAACTATCTGAGGGGAATAAGATGGTTTTAACGACGAAACTGTGGAATAGTGGATCAATGGAAGTTTAATAGGAGCTGACCAGAAAATATGAACCCAAGAACATTTTTTAGAAGAAACCGGCATATTTTTTAGTGTGTTGTTGAGCAAAATTTATCATGAAAAATGACGAACAACATGATAGAATATACAGGAAAATGAGGCTCACATGGATGGCAGGATGTTGAGAGCAGATGATGATGGCCTTGAGAAGCTCCACCCCTGTGCTGTCGTCGCCAACTTCCTACGATACCAACTAAAATGTTTGAATAATCTCGGATATTTTCTGACAGTAGGTGGCTGTCCATGAGGCAAGCATGGGAACGCAAAATAAGAATGTCCTTCTTTTTGTCGGCAGGTGTCCTGCACGTTCCACTGACGTACACTCGAAGGAAGTTATTGGATGGGGTAACTAGGATTATTTTGAAACGTTAAAGCACGGTAGGTACCCAATGAATAAATTTAATTTAATACATGTATATCAATTATTTAATCAATTCTGGATACTGAAATATATAACACAATAATAAGCAATTCAAGTTATACTCATATAAATCACCTACCTTTGCAGACCTGAAAAATATAGCTACTAAATTAAATCATTTTGCATACAGTGGTAGTACAATGCTAGTTGTGATATCCAATTAGAGAAATTGAAACTAAATCAGGTTGTTAAGTTTAAATACTTTTTATTAATAAATGATTAATTTAAGTATTACTGCCATAATATGAATTAATAGTATTTTGGATGCACATATTCAATATAAAAATACAAATAAAAGATAAATGTAGCTGCACATTCATATGAAAATAACATTTGCCGACTTTGAAAAATACGCAATATACTGAAAATGAAAAATTGGAGTAAACGAGAGCTCTCACACATTTCGTTATTTTTTTTTTGTGGTTGTCAGGCTACTGCCTTTTTGATAAATCAGATAACTTGAAACACATTGTTGAAGAAACAGATTACACCGCCACACCAATCTTACAGAAGACACTCCTTAATGACTCTCATAATTGAAAAATGTAGAAATAAACCGCCACACACATCATCAACAGTTTAGAGATCACTTTTTATGCAGAAATAAATTGCCACACATATCACCAATAGTTTAGCGATTATTTTTTATGACTTTGCTGATGAAAGTGCGGATTTTACCGCCTTGTCATTCACAATCTGTGATCAATTGCAGTTTCTACATTTTAAACCACACTCACTTTCTTTCTGCGTTAACCCAGAACATTGGATATTGGGTCATACTGTTATCCTTCAACATAGACGAGAACTTCAAACGCTGGTCTTGAAACTTCGTTGGAGAACGCACAAAACCATTTTTTAAAAGATATTATTGAAATTTCAGTTTTCTTTATTTTACTTCATTTCCTCTTACGTGATCATTTCTAAAAAATTCTTCAGCACGTCTGAGAGGCCGAGAACCGAAGGAATTCAAAATCCCAACGGTCTCGAGAACCTCCAGACGTGCGTCGGTTACTTTCAATGTAAAAAAACAATCTAATTCAGACAAGGGAAAATGCCTTCAGTGAAACGCCAGAACCAAATAACATCTAAATTCATCCGCAACAAGATGGCGAGGAAATAGTCCCGTTGAAAAATTTTGAATTAAAAATTAATAAAATTTATAAATTAATGGAAACAACAACAAAAGTTAAAACAATTAATATTTAAATCGAATACAAAGTAAATAATTAAGAAAAATTTAGATATTTAATGAAACGGCTAAAAATTATCGTTTGAATTTCAAAAATTGTCAAAGATGCCACAAGAGATGAAAGAAACTTTGGTGGCGAAGAATTAAATAATTAAAAATACTGACAAAACCGAAAAAAGATGTAGATGCAATTTTTGCAATCTAACAGAAGTGCAGTTAGATTTTTTTTCAGGTAACTGCATATGCAAGTTGCAGCATATGGTTTTAGATGTTATTCAATCCTTTAAGTAGCTTTATAGAAACAGCCTAGTTCAGCAAATTTTGTGACTGATGGACCATGGCAAAGATCCTGCATTTCTTAAAGTTTCAATTCACTCTATTTCATAGCAAAATCCTGCAAAGCTGTCAAGCAGACCACAATCTGATATTGCTTCTTGAAAGCAGGATTCGTCAACAGTCATGCCAGCTCTCAACTGATAGCGATGGAAAAAGGCCTGCTTCTAGCTGCACAGGAAACGTTGTATATAAACTGCACTTTTAAGACTTTCTGTAGGTGAATGAAGCTGTGATAACCGGAAACCGAGTTACTCCCGTCCTGCTGTAGCGTCCGGGATGCATATTCACAACCTTTACATGCACTCAAGCCATAGAGAGTTTTGAGCGCCTTCATTGGCTGGCCATTCTGGCGTCATTCGTGACGTAACGTACTGCTCATGCGTAGCGTTCTTTGACAGAACAATTCAATACAAGTTTTTGTTCATTTCTCTGTGTTTTCTTATTTTTGTCCGAAATGTCTGCTCTTTTCGAAGCTAAACTTCCGACTTCATTTTCTAATGAAATTGAATCATTTTCCCCAAACTTAATTGTAGTTCAGAGTAATGTTACAAATTTAGAAGAATGCAGCAGCTAGATAAAGGAGTATGGAAAAGCAACTAATACGAAGTGGAATGCAAGAACATCAAAGCCTTGTGGACAAAGATTCGTTTGCTTGTAATTATTAATTTTAATGTTTTTCCATATATATTATATTTAAAAAATATTCAAATCCAAGTTGCATTATAGTTTTTTAAGTAGCAGACTCAAAATTTCAAATTTTTGTAAGTTTTTTATCAGTAAAACTTTTAAGAGAAAAACCAATAGAGTTGTTATTTATGAATATAACATATTTTTGTCTTCATATATTATTATGAGTATGCATATAATTTGATATTCATGTATTTTTTATTGTGCATGGAAAAATTTAATTTTTAGTTAATTTATTTAATAAAAGGGTATTTAGTTACTAAAACCTATGATATAGAGTAGATGCTTCAGTTTTGGCCACATTAAAGAGAAAATTTGAAATGGAAATTTCACAGTGGATGACTGTTTAAAGCATATTAAATCATACTTATACTATCCTTTTTCAAATTTTATTGACTTTCTGTTAGTTATAAAATTTTTCTGAAGAATATTTTAGAATTTGAGTTATGAATTTAAATAAAATAACCCAATTTGCACCACTTTTGGCCACCTTGTACTAGTTTTGGCCATCTCTATGCACCAGTTTTGGCCACACTAATATTATATTTTTAACACGTTTTAATGAATTTTAAGTAAAAAAAAACATTTTTATTCAATATGTATTTTAGTACACTATTTTCTGTTATTTTAAATGTGATTTTTTTTTATGAATTTATAAAGATATGTAATAAAATTTATCTAAGCTGATTTTAGCTGCAAATTTCAGTTTTTTTTTTTTTAAAGAAATAGGAATGCAGAAAACAATTTAATTTGGCTGATAAAATACAAAACTGTCTATGCTCGCATAACTTTTTTTTGATAAAATATGCAACAAAAAATGGTAGAGGAATAAACTTACATTGCAAAAGCATGGATTTTTCTAAAAAATCTTACAAATCGAGAATTTGCAATATTATACAAACTAACAATATCCACAAATGTATATTTTTAGAGTTTTTAATTGCAACATTAATCAAATTCATCAGAATCATTTTTAAAATTAGAGCAATCCATGCATATAAAAGAATATTCCCCATCACTCGAGTCAGGTTTCTCAAGTTGAAATTTTTTAACATAAATGTGAGGTAAACATTCAACATGGAGATGTTTTTGACATTCCATTTTGAATGGCTTTAACTGCATGACCAACTTTAGATTGTGAGTAGCAAAATATTTTTATGGAAATGCTACCTGCCTTCTTATTTTTAATTGGAGCCATCACTATGTAAAATGAAAACAAAACTAAATAAGTTACTTTTATTTTAGAAACAAAACTAAATTGGCTACTTTTATTTCAGAAAC
>BGPR01002505.1:91644-111527 GCA_013235015.1 Araneus ventricosus | reverse complement strand
AAACACAGCTATATGAGATACTTTTTATTTTAGAAACAAAACTAAATCAGTTGCTTTTATTTTAGAAATAAAATTAAGTTAGTTGTTTTTATTTTAGAAACAAAACTAAATTAGTTGATTTTATTTCATCCAGATATTCTTAAATTTATGTAATGGCTAAAAACAAAATAATGAAGTTATGTGGCCTAAACTGGAGCATGTGGTGTTCCACTTTTGGCCACCTGTATGGCTAAAACTGGCACATATAGTAAATTTAAAGTACTAGTTTTGACCACCACCCATTTAATCTTAAAAATAATTAATTTTGATATGAAATTAGAATAGAAAGAAAGCGTGCCTCATAAACCCTAAGGGTGATCAGTTTTAGATTAATCATTTAATTCTGAGAGCTTGATGATGAAAAACTGCAAATGCTTGTTCCTTAACAAAAACCTTAACAGTTGTGAGTATCCAATACATGGTCATGCATTTAATTTTTTTTACAAGTCACATGTTTAAGAAAAATGAACCAATCAGATTGCAAATAGTAAAATAAGGATTGTTTAAAGTATTAGGATGTTTCTTATTAGTTAATTTGAAATTACTGGATAATTATTGGAAAAAACAGATCCAATGTGGCCAAAACTGGTGCAGTGGCCAAAAGTGGAGCATCTACCCGAGTCCCAAGCATCCCAGATGAATAATATTCAAATAAATTTAGTCATAACTCCACCCATCGCTTACTTTTTGCTTAGACCTTGGTTTACCCTTCCCCCCCATAAACTTGATTTTGCATATTTCTAAGTAATCATGAATGAAATCTCAGTAATATAGTTGGTTTTGCATGATCCTTGCTTGAGTTTTGTCTTCGTCAGTTTCAAAAAAGGCCTTATCATGTTATTTTTAATCCAATTTTTAAAAGAAATTTCTCAACATTAATTTCTCATTTTACTAACCCCCTTACTCTTCTCTATCCAAATTAAATTCTGTACTTAAAAATTCCTTTCTCCCAAAAAAACTTTGTTCATTTTCACATAATTTTTTCTTTAATTTAAATGCACATTTAATTCACTCAATGGACTACCTATAGTTACTAAAAGCCTAAATATTTATCAAGAAATGCAGATGATGGCCACTGAGGTGCAAATACAATTACAACTTGCCTATGTGTTTTCCATAATTTAAATTTAATGTTCTTTCGTTACCTATTGATTTATAACGTACTTTCAATTTTTATAATTATTTGTTTCTCCATTTCATTTTCAGACTCTAAGTGTCTTTTATTTGCTGACGACTTGAAATTGTTTAGTTCAATGAATTCCAATCTAGATGCTGTCCTTCTGCAGAATGACATTGCTTGTCTTTTTAAGTGGTGCACAGTCAACAAGTTACACCTGAACATTGAAAAATGTATTCTTAGTTATACTAGAAAATCTCAGCCCTTGAATCATGTTTATAAAATTAATGATCTTGTTTTATCACGCTCTGATTCAGTCACGGATCTAGGTATCATCTTTGACACTAAACTTGATTTTTCCCAACACATTAATTCCATGGTCTCCAAGGCATATCATAGATTTGCATTTCTTAAACGCAAAACCAAGGAATTTTCAAGTGAAATTGCCCTGAAGATTTTATACTACGCTCATGTACGATCTAGTCTGGAATATTGTAGTATTATTTGGGATCCCAATTACCGTAATAAAATTGAAATTATTGAGCGAATTCAAAATACCTTTTTGCGATATTTGCTTTACAAGAAAAATGGAATTTACTTACAAGATATATCTTCTTCCTGTCTATGTGATATATCTAATATACCTAGTTTGTGTTCCAGACGATATGTTTCTTGTGTTCTTTTCTTTTACAAGGTAATCAATGGTTCGATCGATTGTACTGATATACTGAGCACTATAAATTTCTCTGTGCCTGCCAGATCTTTGAGGAACCGGGGTTCTTTTCCTAATGTGTATTCTAGATTTAATTATATTGACAGCTTCTCGTTGTATAAATTTTATAAGACTTTTAACAAGATCTCTGGTGAACTGGACATTTATCATATGTCTCCTACTGTTTTTAAATCGAAATGTTTTCAACTTTTAAATACATGACCTGTGATTTCTTTCCTTGCACTTGACTATACATATTAAGATTTTTATACGTTTATCTAGTGTTTGTGTGTGTTCGACTTTTTGACCCTTGCTTTTTTAATTTGGTGTTCTAAATTTTTTTTTTAAATTGTGTGATTTTTTTTATAATTTTAATATGACGGTGTGCAACATGGACTTTTGGAGCCTCAATCTATTTTTAGTGCTTTTGTAATTGCGTGTTTTCATTTTAAAACATTTATTTGTTTACATTTTTATAATTGATGAGGTTTTGAACTGTCGTATTCTCTGCAGTTACTTTTCTTCTTTGTGTTTTAATTCACTTTGTGGCTTGTGTTTTTTGTATGTTTTTGATCATGCACTCTGTAAATGGAGTCATCTCTGTAGTGTGCTTTCTTTGAATAAATAAATATTAAAACTTGAATGCAAATGTAAATATTTTTGTAATTAAATTTTATTTAATATTCATATATTATTTTAAATGTTCTCTTTCTCTCAGTTAGTCTAATAACTATATAGGAAAAAAAGACATTTTTCTCACTATTGGGGGGGGGATTTGTTTCAGGAGAAAATATGTCTTGGTTAGTAAAAGTATTAACTAAAACGTTCTTTTATATTGTTTTGAGAAAAGACCATGAAAAATGAGAAAGAACAAATTGAATGCCTATTCTTTGCTATATGAAATCAGCGTGTGAAGTATACTGTTAATTTGAAAAATCAAGCTTTCCTTTAGACTATTTGCTTCACACAGTTTTTAAATTTTATAATTATTGTCTATAAAAACAAATTTTTTGGATAAAGATAAGATTAGTTTTAACACATAACAATTAGGGCCCTATTGTATTTTAAGAACATCAGTTTTTGACGACCGAAATTTCAATTAAAATTTTTTATCGAAGTATATCGTCAGAACATTTTATTGTTGGAACTAATTTATTTAGTATTGTCGATTTAAGACTATTTTAATAACCTTCATCTGTACAGAAATATGACAGGGGTTCGTGCAATGATGCATTCTTGTGCATTGTCGTAACTCAAAATGCATGAATTTTTGCTTTGTCTAAAAATAATTTCTTTTGATTTTTTAAAAATTTACTTTTTGTTCAATGATAATTTATATATTATAACACTTGGCATAGATAGTTTTTTAAATAAATACCAACATATAGCTTGTTCTGTGCTATGTGGTATTTGTTTTCTTTGGATGGACAAATGAGCAAATTAATCTGAATGAAAAACACACACACATATATATCAGTGGCTCTTTTTTTTTACTCGAGTATATCTGAGTTTCATGAATCATATGAACATTAGAAATTGAAATATTTGTTCTTATACAGCTGTGATTGTTATTTATCTTATTTCAGGAAAAGCGAAACAAAACATGGTGCTATTTTTAATATATATGCTGTGGTTAATATTTGATATAGGTTGGGAGTTGTTAAACAGTATTTCTTTCTACTTTTGTAATAAATAATTTAATTGCGTTTCATTTGGATTGTCCTTTCAAAAAAGTGAGGCCTTATATTAAGGAAAAGATATACATTTTCCATTTGAAATCTCTCTCTTCATTTAATATATACAGTTATGGTTTGTGACACAATAAATGTATAAATTGACTCTGTATAAATGTGTTTGTTGTGCAATAAAATATTCTTTTTTGGCTTTTTAAGAGTGAGTTTTCAATATTACATCTATAATCACTAGATCATGCATGTAATGAAGGCAAGTACACTCCAGCGAGTGCTGTAATTATAAAAAATCAAAATGATATTGCAGAACATTCTTTGCAATTGTGTTTTTTCATGAAATCATTTGTGAATAAATGCTCTGATATCGATAAAATATGTAATCATTAAGTTTTTAAGTAAGTAGCTATTTGTACAATCTTAGCTTGAACTGGGTGTTTTGTAAAAAAGGGGGGGAGGGGTTGCTAATTAAGATGAAATGAAAATGAAATATAAGATTTTTAAATACCAAAAATTGGCTGTTTTGCAAAAAAAGGCATTTATGAATCGTAATTTAAAATGAAGCATAAAATTTATAAATATCAAACAATGAATTATATTTTTGACTAGACAATGGATAAATAATTTTGAACACCGTTATGTTATATAGATAGCTTCAGAATTTTCTCGCAATGCCATGCTGCGAGCCAGGCATGTTGTGATTTAATGAGTTAATCACTCACTACACACATATTAATATTATGGTAAATTCTATGCTGAAAAATAAAAAGATGGGAAGAAAAAGAACTTGCTTGGAACTTTTTTAAACCTAAAAGTGTACGTTAGTTGCTTGCACTTGAATGTTGAGTACAAACATGCCAATGTACGAAAAATGGAGAAACACTTAAAAAAATGTTTCAATGTCCTGTTGATTTAAAAAGGTTTTTGAAAGGGATGGAATAATGAATTTTGTTTTAAACAAATTCCAACTAAGACAACTACATCAAAATTGGAGCTTCAAGAATATTTAAAACTGATGTTCACGATTTAGATGAACCCTGCCAAAACAGTAAAATGTCTAGTATATCTTCAAATAATACAATAAATTCTGCAACAAGAATTTCACTATTAGAATTGAAAATCTGCTAACTTTTTATCAGAAATGTTTACTTCTTTGACTAATTAATTCCAAACGAATTATAAGCAAATGTATATTTTTTTCACTACCTATTATCAACTCTTTATCATTATAAAACCAAACTCAACATTTAATTTTTTCAATTTTGTTAAAATAACTCGTTTTTCAAAAAAATTGCAAATACAAATTATTCATTTACTCATTGTAATTTAAATCTCATATTTATGTAGCATGCATAGCTCCCTTTTTTAAAAAGCAGCAAAGACATTATTATTAACTCAATCGTAATTAAAAAAGGCTGACATTTAAGTCACATTTTATATAAGATACATAATGTAGTATTTGTTTTTTCTAATTAATTCTTT
This sequence comes from Araneus ventricosus, assembly GCA_013235015.1. Classification (NCBI taxonomy): domain Eukaryota; kingdom Metazoa; phylum Arthropoda; class Arachnida; order Araneae; family Araneidae; genus Araneus; species Araneus ventricosus. The sequence goes on along the minus strand of BGPR01002505.1, from coordinate 106,489 downwards.
ATCTTTTAATAAAATTTAAAAAGTTGTAACGGGGTCATATGTTTCTAGTTTTGGTACCTTACCTTATATGATGTATATATACATAGCATTATCATATCACTGCAGTGCATGTATTTTACATGAATAGAGTTAATTGAAAAATAACACTCATTTTGAGTATTTACCCTTAAAAATAAATACCCGAGTATTTTACATTACTGATTGAAATTTGAATGTAACAAGAGTTTATCAACTACAATTTTCATATAAAGTTAATTTCATTATCATGTTTTGTTGAGTAATAAAATATGCTGTTTTCTATTTAACTGTGTTTATTTGCAACATTTCACCTACTTTGCATGAAACCTGTGATAAATTGCTAATGTTCTGGATATTTTAATGAAACATATAAAGTATTTAGCAAATTTACACAGTCTTAGCTTGAGTTTGTAAAATAATTTACCTTAAATTGATCATCAATAAAGCAAAATATGAATAAAAATAATTTCCTAAAAAAATCTATTAAAAATTTGCATTCATGTAAAATCATAGTTCTATTAGAGTTGTTTTCATAGAACTTTTTAAGCTTTAGTTGATTTGTTTGGCATAATGCAGTTGCCCTAGACAACTTTTTCGAATAACATTTATTAATAAATTCTAAACTGAACAAAATAAGAAAATGGTCAATATATGAATATCAATTTCTATTATTTTTCATTCTAATTTTTATACAAAAAGCTTAAAATGAAGTTTATTAGTGAATGTTAAGCAAATAGGGAAAATAACATTGCATGAAGGACGCACACTTTACAGACATTTTCTTCAGAGAATGAGGAATAAGATACAAAATACAATGTTGGCTTCAAAATTTTATTTAATTTACAGTATTCAGTACCATCATTCATTCATGCAAAGCCACTAAAACAGTTAATCTGCTTTTGACATTCAATGGTCTATATTTTTAAAACATGCTAAAACAACAAATTTAGTTCTAATTAAATATAATGGAAAAACTAGGCATAATTCTGCATAATAATAGTTTTCGAAATTACTGAGATGTACGGAAATAAGTTGAAAATGCCTCATTTCTGTTTAAATGCAACCTAACTTCGGCTTTGTAAACGATCTACTATCCGAAAATCTAGAAGCAATTTCAAATCATAAACAAAACACAATACGACTAATATATTCAATACAAATCTACGGAAAACTCCGATCAGCTGAAGAAAAAAAAATCCTTGCAGTGATTTACGTCACAAGTGACTTCGGAAGAGCCAGCCAATGAAGAGGCTCAAAAATCTCTACGTCTTGAGTGCATGTAAAGGTTGTGAATATGCGTCCGGGATCCAGTAAAGAACGTTCGCTGCAACAGCTCGGATTTCTGAGTTCGGAATCATAAAGGCCATCACAAACCACTGGCGGGCCCTTCCCGAAGGAGGTACGTTTCGTCATCGGAGTAGGGTAACTCGAACCTACATCATTACTATGCCAGCCACTGATGCGAGAAATAGCTAACTTATCTGGCTGCTTCTCATACATTTACTCGCGGTTCCCTCCTCTGGAGGGGGACTGCAGAGAAAAGACACGTGGACGATTTCGTTGCAGAACGAATAACATCCGAGTCCTCCATCATTGACGAAGGAGAAGAAAATGCGCATTGTGAAGTGACGCCTATCAGTGCCATGGAGGTATGAATGAGGAATTTATAGCTCTATGATCAGTGCTGTTTCAAGTGCAGCAGTGGAAGTCTTACGTTGATATGCATCGTCTGTAGGGGAGATAAAAATAACTTCCATAATCGCTATGATCTTGGGAGACAAGTAGAGGACACAAGAAATAAAAGATGCAGACGGAAATCCATTTTGGATAACATATTTCAGTAGGAAGCAGTCAGTAATTATATTTTTCTGAATAAATGCTTGTTGATATTGCTAATACAGTATTAGTTATTAAAACGTAGATGTTTCATATAGAGAAAGAACATGGAAATTCATGGTAGGGTAACTCCGGGAGAGTCGCCGTTCACCTTGTATTTCTTGTAATTATCGATAGATGGCAGACAGACGCGCAGTATAGGTGCGCAATGAGATTTCATTAACCAGTTTATAGCGTTATTCCCAATTCGGTGATTACTTTTAGCTGCACAATCGTTATTTTGAGGTAAGAGCATGATTACTCTATCCAAATTTTTAAACACCTTATGCTTAAATACTTTTTATACGCTAATTACTAAACCCATGCATTATTTCGATGTCAAAACTAAGTATAGCGTCTGTATAGAGTACTGTGTGTGTGGTTACGCCATTTTCCTTTGAGAGGGCAGGCAACTATGATGTGCGGCGTCTGTACCGTACAAAATGGATACATGCCGCACTGCGATCCGATATACATGCCGCAGTTTCTTTTGTACAGGATGCCGCGATTAATAAAATTGAAATCCGTGACTTATTTTATTATGTTACTGAACTTTATGTTACTGAAGTATATTTGCTGGATTTGATTAAGTGTTATGAACTTTTTTCTTTTCTTTTTGCACAGACTAACGAACTTGAGCATGTTATTAGTCGTTAATTGTGATTATAATAATTTTGCATTTTAACGTTCTGGCTTTAAATGAAATATTGTTTTTAAAAACCGGATAAATTTTAAATTTGTTTTCAGATTTTATTGGAAATGCCCACATCTTATAAAAAAAAGAAAGTGTAAGGCCTCTAGGACAATGGGGTACGGAAAGGTTAATAGAGGCGATTAAAAGAATCAAACAGGGTGACATTTCCTGCAGAGAGAGATATTCCAAAAATGTAAGAAAATTAACAAACAAGATGACAAAACTACAAAGAGAAAATTTAATTTTGAATCAGATGGAGGATCCTATGACAGTTCATCAGACATTCAAGAATGTTCAAACAGTATCAAGTTTACTACAACAAAGGAGAAAATGGGAAAAATAAAAAGTCAGAAGGTGAAGAAAGATGCAAGTCAAGATGATAACAAAGAACAGTTCCCTCACACATGTGACGCAGACGTTCTCTGCAAGGAATGTTCAGAAAACTACTACTAAACTAAGAGGTTGTATGATTGGCTTTGTTGCATCATGTGTCAAATATGGTTACATGAAGACTGTACTATTTTCGACACTTTTTGTGTAGATTGCTGTCGAAAAACAGGTCTATTAACTAATAAAACAATGTAAACACTATTTTACTTTTTTCTTTTCCCTCTCTAATACACTGATGTTACGTTGTTGCTGAAATAACAATTAAAATTCAATCTTTAAAAAATAACAAGATAATTTTAGTAGTGAACTAAGTAGGGAGACTAATATTGATTTGAACCTACTAGTACGTTTAATTGTACTCATTTAGTTTCTTTTTGTTATTACATAAGTAATTACAGTCCAGATGTGAATATTTGTTTGAATTCTTTATATTTATTATTTCATTCTGTTCTTACGCCAGGCGCGGTATAACTCACGCACAAGTGCTGCGTCTCACCCTGAATGTAGTGTGACGCGCCGCCTTGCAATGTTTTAGAAAAAAATTGTTAAAAAATATTAATCATTTTTTATATTTTTTTGTCGCAGTACACATGTTGTAAATTTAACATTAAATAGCACAGCATGATTTATTTTATTTTATGTACACCATGAGATTTTATACACAACTTCAAAAGATATGCGGCATATCACCCGGAATTACCCTATGATTATAGCGGACTAAGAATAAGAATGGAATGCTCGCTAATATTAATAATATGCATTTGTGAAACGTTTACCTATTTTTCCGGATCATTTTTATTTATGTTAATAACCGAAAATTTGCATTTTCCTCCGGTTTACACCATTATTACTCAGGTCCCTTAAAAAGAGTAAATGAGGGGTAATACTGTATTCACACAGATTCTTACGAGGCCGTGATTTTGAATAAAAAGGAAAGTGTTTCCGTTAATGTATCAATTTAAATATATAATATTTTAAAGAAGAAATTTTAGTTTTGTTTGATATTCTGTGACTCAAAGCTACTGGAATAAATATTAATTCAAGCGGATAGGGGTGGAAATTTCTTAGATTATGATGACTGTTTTGATTCCTAATTTTTCTGATGAATGAGTTGACTTCTAAGAAGGTAAGTGCCTTCATCATTATTTACTAAGAACTTTAACTTCAAGATGCTACTTTCATATTCACTGCCTGTTTTTGTTTCGAATGAAATCTACACTATTGCAATCTGATTCTTAACAAAAAGATGTAAAAAAACCCCTAAATATTATGTATTGAGCCTCGAAGTGCTTTCTATCAAGCATTAAAGCAAAACAGCTGAACTATTAAGACAACAAAAAGAACTTAATGAGTAGACATGCGAGATAGACGGAACATCCATCTCCCGTTCAATATACGCCATTCTGTCATGTGCAGAATGACAAAATGACGGAAAGTTTTGACACTCAAAAGCATCTTTAGATTTTTTCCCTCGCATTGAAGCGCCTCGAATGGGCGATGGAATTTCGAACTCAAATTTAAGTTACAGGATGGAAGTGACAAACGAGTTAATTTCTCTTTCGATCTCTGAGGATGAAAAGATTAAATGGATACGATGAATGTTTTTGAAATAATCGGAGGGTTTTTTGAAGATCTGAAACATCAACATTTGTTACAGCCCAAATCATTACTGAACCCTCTCGCTAACGAACGTTAATGTAGTGAATCTGAACCCGATTCTGGTTGTGATTCAAATGATCTTAGGTTAAAGTACATGGAAGGCAATGCAAAAAGGAGGAATGTATACACTTATGAAGCAGACAGCATAATACAGAAAGTATCTCCATAAACAGCACCACAATTCTCATTTTGAGATCCTGGCAAGGACTGGGGCCTCTGTAAATAAAAATGATTAAAACAAATATTTAACTTTTAAGGCAACACGGAATTTTTTTTCTATGTTTAATATTTGGTATTTGTATTGTATTTTATATAAGCTAATATTCTATGACTATCCCACTCAAAAAAAGTTTTAAATTCATTGTAAGGTATTTCTAAATTTTAATTTTTTTAAAAAACCCTATGGCTTTTTTAAATATGCATGTATTTTTTACAAAAGTGTTCTCCAAGTACCTCATAATATTCTACATGAAACTTTATATGGATTATCTTTAACCGCTGATAATTAATTTTTTATAGTTAAGGGAACATACGACTTTTTAACCTCGAAAAAATGGGGGGGGCATTGTATCTCTGAAACAATGCAATACACAAACTCACTTCTTTTTTTAGAAAAATAACTGTTCTTTCTCTTATAGTACATCCATTTTCAAACCTTTATATTAGTATGTATTTATTTGAGAGAGTAATATGTATAATTTTTGAGGGAAAAAAATGAGACAGTCACCTTGCGCGCATGATTACATAATAAAATAATGTCTAAACACAATATTTTTGGGTATCTAAGTAATCCAAACAGTATGTTTAAGAAACGGAACCACAATTTATTAACATTTAAATTTAACTTCTATATTATTTACAATTTAAAATTAAATCTTAAAAATAGTTAAAATTTCAACTTTTCTTACCCCCCCCCCAAAAAAAAACTTTATTGGAGAAAATATGTACAAAAATTGTGGTTCAATTTAAAGAACATAGCACAATATATATTCAGTAAAAGTTTTGTGCAAAAATATTCAATAGTTTTTGAGATATTGTGCGAGCATTATCAAAAAACCATATTTTGATGCTAGGTTAGATTAACGTCCCGCTTTGAAGCAACATGAGGGCTACTTAGGGACGGACCTCGTAACTTTGAACCGTGGTCAGATGACGAGTACGACACCTTATCTGGCGCCCCCTCTCCAGACGTTCGCGCCACACTAGCCGGAGGCGTTTGGCCACTACGTATGATTTGGCGTGCAACATGTCCCATACAGTAGAATCGGGTTTCGAGCCTGAGACCCTCCGGTCTGGAGGTCGAGACCTTACCACTAGGCCACCGCGGAGTCCATATTTTGAGATATAACGATTTAAAGATATGGGCATTTTCCATGTTTATGTTGAACATCTGATACATTTTCCGTCATAACTTTCATAATTATGGGAATTTTCTAACGCGGATTGTTTTAAATTATTCAGAAAAGACTGGGGAATTATATATATATGTATATATACTCATAAAATAGAACATTTTCGAGGTTTAACAGTCGTATGTCCACTTAAATACACAAAAAAATTGTCAAAAATGTTTAATTTTGACTTTGAAATTTAAAAAAAATACTACACACATCTTTGAGCCGATTCCATACGCAGTTTTACGAAACTTATATTTAAGAACATTCATAAGAAATTTCACACCCCTCCTTCAATTATTAAAAAAGCCTTAAGTTACCGGAAAGTAGTTTATGAACAAAAATACAACACGGAGAAATATCAGTTCAAAAATTTGTCATTTTTTGAGGCGAAATATGATGAGATGGCAGTGCGAAAAAATATTAATTTATGGGCACTACTTATCTTAGTTACGCCACTTTGGTAGATCTGTATCTAATTTTGCGTCGAAGCCGGTCGAAAAGATGATGTCCAAACTGCACTCGGTTGTCTTCATTATACTACGTAGTATAAACGTGTCATATTGTAGAAGTATACGAGGAAGTCCAGAGGGAGGAGAACACTTCGGCAGTGGCAGAGAAACTAGTCCAGTCAACGAAGGCCACAAATCGATGACTAGAAAAAAAGTTGTAGTTTTGAAATTTGGCACACTTGATGAGGGTAGTGTCCTAAACGACGTACTAAAAGTCCCCGGCCGTGCGGGTGCGCGGGGGGGTCCACACTTCCTAAACCAGGTTTCCCTTGGGTCCCCGACTGCTTGCACAAAACTCACCACCATCTCCTCCCACCAACTACAGCTGGCTCCTGATTGGCTCTTCAGACTCAGCCAGTTCCTGCACTTATACCAGCCCCGCCCTTCCTCAATTCATTCTCGCCTCTGCTTCCAGACAAGTCAGTCATGAAAAACTCGCACATCTGAATACCTCTAGTGCAACCTGCTGAAAGGTTTTTTGCCGACTGGAGATCTCCGCTGCTTTGCAGCGTGCTGCGCTCCATATTTCTCGTCTCGTCTTGTTTTCTTAAATATCTCGGAAACTATGGGTTCTAGCGGAAAACACTTAGTCACAACAATTAACTACATGAAATTTCCTACAAAAAAGTCTTACACTCTCTTTTGTAGCATCAATATTTTAGAACATACAGGGAAATTTAAAAGAAAAGGAGGATATCGTCGCCTAACAAGCAACACCACCTATCTCAATTTTGTGAAATTTCATAGAGGAAAGAAATACTGAATTTTTCGCAACCAATAAACCAATATTTCGGAACTTTCAAGCATGTGATATGCACAAGAGACTGCATGTTCCTACTAGATGTGAATAAAATTATGAAATATTCGTTATTGATTGCGAAAAATTGAGTATTTCCTTCCTCTTTGATATTTCAAAAAATTGAGAAAGGTGGCGTTGCTTGTTAAACTACGAAATATTATATTACCCGTGCGCAAATCTTAGGGTGCATCGTAGAGACAGTATATGGTTATTTATATTAAATTGTTGAAATCAAATATGAAGGAAGGGTGGGTGCGAAATTATATCACCATGCAACGGGCCCCATCCACCCTTGCTACGCCACCGAGGGCCGAAGAATCGCATGATGCCCCGCGTCTACTCACCCTCTCTGCGCCACTGGGTGCTGATGAGACTACGGTTAGAGGATCAGGATACTCAAATGCAAGTGTCTTCTGTGTGCAGTGGTGTAGTGCCTGGGAGGCAAGAGCCATATGGACAGACAAGGCGCCAGTCTTGGATATGAATATGGCAATTGTGAAACCACAAATTTCTCAAGTGAAAGGAATGGGAAGTAAGGGGGATCTACTAGCGATAAGAAGCAGGGGAAAACTCTCCCCGCAGGGATAATTAGTTATCCCACAGATAGCAATGAGAGGGGGGGGGAATTCGTGCGTTTCTTTCTCAAACACATCTTGTGTGACGGGGGATATTTCTTAAAGGAACCCATTGCCAAGCAGAGAGTTATTTTTGACAAGCTTCGCTCTGACCTATTAGTCGCCTAGATGGTTAAAACTAAATGTGAGTTGCAAGTGGGAGTTTTTTTTAATTAATTTTCATATGGTGATTTTTATTGATCCTGAACAATTTTTAATTATGCACATATCATTCTGCGTTCTGCATTTCAATATCATAAAATTATATATTCTGTATTTTTAGAATAATACTTACATTTTTATCCATAATTAAAATACTTTTTAAAAGTTCGAATGAAAATCATACATAATTTAATACAAAAAATATAGTAAATGTGTTTTAGAGAAAGAGTCACATTTTGAAGAAAGATTTCGGATTATCTGCATTTGCTGCTTCTGAAATGACCCACTTCTTAATCTAAGTCTAGTTAGTGAGATTAACGATCAGAATTTATATTAACTGCTTTCATGTTTTTGTTCTTTTTAAATTTTTCGAAACTTTAAATTGTTGAAATGTCTAAAATGCCAAATTAAATACCACAGTGTTCCATGGTATGTTCTCAGTTTTATTTCTCACTTTCAAATTCTTTAAATAATATTTAATTTTATATCATCCATACATGATCGAATGATTATTTTAAAAAATGGCTGAATTTCTACGTTTCTGAAACATTTAAATTTTTTAACTTTTCAGCTTATTTTGAAATTTTAAAAATCTAAACATGATAGTGCTTCCATACAGTTCTATTCATATTTCCCTCAAAGTAAAAATGAAACAATAAATTTAATATTTTTTTTGCTCTTGATACTTTAATCTCAAATATTTTTATAATTAATATATTTGGTCAAGAAAATTAAGGGCATCGGAGCGTCACTTCCGATAGAAAGTACGGCAACCATAGAACATGATGACGTGAATAAACTTAGGCTGCTGATTTTTTAGGTGGTTTACTATCTGTTTACCCTTTATAGGACACGGCGTCGCAAGCTTGGAGACCGATTACCCGCAGTTTCTTAAGCTAGTGGAAAACAAATCTGGCTGTATTCGTCATTTGAGCATGGAAGTTGTCGGTGTGAGGTCGCAACTGAAGTCGTACGTATTTTAGAATTATTTCTTTAAAGTTAATTATTTAAAAGAAAAAATGTTTTCAAATGTTTAGTTACAGAATGACACCAGCGGTTCCAAATTTTATGTATTCAGCCATACAAAGGATGAGAATTGCGAGGAAAAAATGGCTGAATCACGAGACAATATACATCCTTCGAAGAAATTTAGGGTAAGCATCTTTTTCCTGTTTTTAAAAAAACAAAACGTAACTTTTAATATTTACTTCCCTCACCATTTTTAATGTAAAATTGATTTAAGTTAGTTAAGTTCGTATCTTAACGAAATGTTTTGTTTTGAGATTGTTACTGTTGGAAAGTTTGTATTTTAGTCAATTGGATTTTTTAATCATTCAGTGGTGTGTCAAGTCGACCAGAGGTGTGCAACTTGAATTATGCACTACCAAAGTCATTTTTTATGAATATGCTTTCTTTTTTCATAGAAATGTTTAACATGCAAGTTATATGCACCGAAAAATTTAATTTCTCAGTCTAAATGTACTCCTCAATATTTATTTCTGACTACACCAGTGACAATGCTACATTAACTTTTTCATCAAAATTTAATATTTCATTATTTTGTATGGTTTGTTAATCTTCAAAAAACAGTAAGAACACAAACAAAGGGGGGGATATTAGCACTTTAACTTCAGAGATATAAATTTTAAAATCATGATTTTTGGAACATTATCAGTATGCATATATCCTTAAGTCATATTTTTATGTTTATCACTGTGTGCATAGAACTTAATCTAAAATGAATATTTTAAAATCTTTTTATTTTTTGTTCATTTTCATTACACATGTTTTGTATTCTTGGCACCAATTTGGCTATTATGTGTAACTTAAAAATTGCTCGTTTGAAGCATTTTTTCAATTGGAAAATACCAAAGTGTTTATTTTATGCTAAAGTTTTCGAAAACAAGCTGATAATAATGTTATTTCATAGAAATTACTTATTATTGATTGTCATACATGATATAATTAAAATCTAAGTTAATTACATATCTGCTATTTTTACCAAATGTTGACATAAACATGCAGCATAAAATTTTTGGTGATGTGAATATGCAGAAGAAGAGAATTATGATGAAGTAAATTGGACTTATTTGAATGAAGATATCTGGAGTTTCTGAATGCTGCTAGCATTTGAAAGAAGAAGAAAATCTTGGGGCAAATGAAGATGATCTGTTCATATGTGATGCATTTCTGTATTTTTTGCAACACATTTGTAACCGATTTTCTTGAAGTGCCTTGAAAAGTTGAGATGCCTGTGTAACTTCAAATATAATTTTTTATCCTGTGTTTAGATTTTTATAGTATTATTTTCTGCATTATTTCTTTAATGTTTTGTGATTTTTAAATGTCTGCTTAGTTTTTCAAATTGTATTGGATTTGTTCTCCTTAGAAAACTTAAATATGATTATTTAATTTGAAAAACTAGAGAAATTTGAGATTCCTGAGCTAAATTATTGGCTTCATCAGGAAATTAAACAAATCAATTCTAGTTTAAGTACTTTTCTTTATTTTTAGCATAAAATTTAAAAAATAATGATATGCATACAGTGTATGATTTGAAGTGAATGATTAGCAGCTGCAAGAAATGTGTTTGCATAATAAAGTATTCAGAATGTATTGTTTATGTATGCTGAAGAGATAAAAAGAAAAGGAAAGTGCTTATACTTTTATAAAATGTTAGATATGTATAGAGTGTATGGTGAGGTAAATTGATGAGCAGCTGCAAGAAAACCGTTTGCATGGATAACGTATTCATTATGTATTTTTTATATATGCTGAAGAGATAAAAAGACAAGTGCTTAGATTTTCATAAAAAGTTAACATCGGTGTAATAGTTTCTACAATAAGGAAATAAGCACTTACACCATATTCAAGAGTATAATATCTGAACAGAATAATTGAACTTAAAGTGATCATAGATAAAACTAAATATTTTTACTAATGAATTTGATATATTTTAAAGAAATCTACAATAAAATATGCATTTATCTGAAAGTATATTCTATTTCAATCACATTATAAAAACTTTATAAACCTTTATTTTTATCCATTCAGCAAAAGGTGGTAACTTTGAATTGCATTTATTGCTAATTGTCAAGCTATAAAAAGTGAGAAAATAATCTATAAATATCAATTTATACGTTTTCATTCTAATTTTTTGCATTAAAGGTATGCAGTTCCTTTATTTGTGAAATTAAGATGACAAAAAGGAATATACATCTGGTTTTTGCTCAAAAGACTGATGATATTTGTTTATTCTTTCGTGAAAGAGAAGCAAGAACCGTTTTATTATCAAAATAAATATGTTTCGCTCAGGAAAGGTTAGACACAGCTGAGCTGACACCGGTCGTATAAATTCAGCGCGCTATGTATCGGCTTAAGTGACGTGACGACGTTCCTCTCGTTGTGAGGCTTTCTTATCTACCAGAGGAGACGACCGGATGGAACAGGAGACGTTTCAAATCTCAACTGACTTACGAAATACACAGGGTGATCATAATTAAAGTAAAAAGGCTGTAGAAAAAGAACCACTGGTCAGAATTACCTGATATTGCATCTGAATATACGTGAAGAAATGGGAGTTTGATTTGAGAAAGAAAAAAATAGTTCAAAAGTTGACCGATAGATGGCGCTGTACTCGTGATAAGATGCTAAAAGCGATTGCTTTAAAAGATATGCTAATTAAAAGACGTAACATGCGCACAGCACATTACACTTGTGATAAAAAGGCGGGGAACATGCAGTTCTTGTTATTCTGCGTCTGATAAGGTAGTCATGACTCTATCATTAAAGGATCGGGCTCTGCTTGTGAAGCTTTTTCACAAGAACGGTGACTGTGCGGCAATTGCATTGAAGAAATTCCGGACATTAAAGTGTTTAAGAAGCGGCTCTGGTCCGAAGACTGCATTCAGTCTGAAGAAGACGATTGATGAATTCGAAGAGTCGGGTTCATTTGACGTGAAATGTGGCAGAGGCAGGAAAGCAATTGCTTCGACGTCAGTGGAGGATGTGGCTACAGCATTGCAGGAAGCGTCAAGCAGTGCTTTGGCAACGTGCAGTACACGGGGAATTTCCCAAACTTTAGACATGCCTCAGTCAGCACGGTTCGTAAAATTTTACGAATCATCCTGCAATGCTATCCATTCAAAATTACGCATATTCAGGAGTTGGTTCCTACTGACGTGTCAAAACAAGAGGCTTTCGTCCTGCAATTTCTCGCTCGAATAAAAGTGGACAATGCATGGCCATGGAACATTTTGTGGACATATGAAGTCCATTTCCATTTCCAAGGTTCTGTCAATACTCAAAATTTCAGAATATGGGCAAGAGACAATCCGTTCGAAATACAACCATTGCCTTTTCATTCTCAAACGGTCACTGTATGGTGCTGGTTTACGACAGCGTTTATAGTTGGACCTTTATTTTTGGGGGAGATTGGTCCTTCGGGTCCAATAACCTGTACAGTCAATTTGACACGTTATGAATCCCTTTTGCGAAACTAGCTTTGCAACAGCGTGGTTGTGTGGATAGCGCAATTTTTATGCAAGTTGGCTCTCCTCCGCACATTGCAACACCAGCGAAGCAGCTGCTGAATCTGTATTTTAGAAATGACAGAATTATCAGTCGCCATTTCCCAACAGCCTGGCCGCCACGATCATCTGAACTGAACCCTTGCGACTTCTGGCTGTGGGGTTACCTAAATGATATTGTGTACGGGGTTCCGATTGCGAACTTATCTGAGATGAAAAACCGCATTACGCAACACATTCACGATATCATTCCCAGAAACACTGCGATCTGTTGTGGAACATGCTGTTTTGCCCTTTCAGCTCATAGGAGAAAACGACAAGCAGCATATTGAACATTTCTTAAGAAAGTCGAAGCCGACTTCCTTTTCTTGATGGTTTCTTCGGTTTTTGTTTTCTATATGGTTTTTTGCCTAGGGACAATTAAAAACCGATTTTTTTTTCTTATCCTGTGTGTCACCACCTTGTCGCGGTGGATGGGCTATGAACAAATAGTGCCGCAACAACAAGCTCACAGTCGCCGTTCCTGCGAAAAAGCTTCACAAGCACAGCCCGATCCTTCAATGATAGAGTCATGACTACCTTATCAGACGCAGAATAACAAGAACTGCATGTTCCCCGCCTTTTTATCACAAGTGTAATGTGCGGTGCGCATGTCACGTCTTTTAATTAGCATCTTAAAATTAGCATATCTTTTAAAGCAATCGTTTTTTATCATCTTATCACGAGTAGAGCGCCATCTATCGGTCAACTTTTGAACTATTTTTTTCTTTTCCCGAAACAAAATCCTATTGCTTCACGTATACTCGGATGAAATATCAGGTGATTCTGAAAAGTGGTTATTTTTTCACAGCCTTTTGAAAATGCAAATTTAATTGTAATCCCCGGTACATTCTTACTATTAGAGCATAAACATATTGCTCTATTATTTTTTATGAATTGTCTTTTAATAGAGAAATAGTTAATATACTGAAAAAATATTACGATAATTTAAGATTAATATTTTTTTCCTTCTTTCAGATGAAAAAATGGCTCGGAAAATGGAAAGTTCTCTTTATTTCTTGAAACTATAGGTAAAGCTCCTAAGATTTGTTCAAAGTTCTTTTCCCAGTTCTAACTATTTTTATGTAAAAAATCTTCTGACATGTCCACATAAACTGAAAAAATATAAACCCTCATTTCTGAGTGGTGTTTTAAACTTTCCTTTTTAGATTTTATACTTCTGAAGATGATTGATCCTAAACACTGTTTTAATTCGAAACGTCTCATGAAAAAATTATTATATTTGAATTTGTTCGCCTTCTTAAGAAAATGGGATTCTTCCTGTAGATTCTGAATATACATTTTCTGTAATCTTGTAGTGAAAGAATGTGAACTCTATTCCGTCCTAAATTATTTTATATTGTTGATTGAATACACGATTCAAAGATAATCCACGTACAAATTATCTACATTTCAACCCTGCCTAACCTACAATGATCTGGTTCCAGAAGAACTGAAAAGCATTATTCTTTTGCACAAAGATTTCCTAATATCCTTCCGATCCCCTGCCTGGAGCTTCCATTCCAGATCGAATGCAGCAAAAAATCTGCACTCATGGAATATGACTGACATCGCCTCCTTTTTTCTCAGTTTCCCCCAACTGCTCTTTCCCGAGACCAAGACTATTCAACTATTGTCTAATCTCTGCTCTATCCCTTGTCACAGGTGGTTATCTCATCCCGAGTGCTGCTGAAAATCTGCCCTGAAGTCATATCTTTCTGAGAACTCCTTCTCTCCTCTCAGTTCTCCTCAACTACGTTTTTGCGTACTCACGCCTTTAAATAAATATAAAGAAAATAATTGCTGGTTCGCTTTAAAATATAATATTAAAACTTTATTTTTCTCATAAACGTATTTATCCTCTTTCAAACTGCCATATTCTCTCAAAACTGAATTCATACAAATTTTTTTGCCAAATGAAACTTAAATTTTTAGCATAATCAAAGATTATATAATATAGATAATTCAATCGCACACAAGACATGCTCTCACCTTCTCCATTGCTTGAAAGAAAATTTTCCCGGAATACAAAACAAGAACAAATGCATGGAAGTTAAAGTCAATAGCGATTCACAAGGTAATTCGTTTAACAGTTCTACTCGACAACCACATCGGGTAACTTTTTCTTGCTCTGGAACATCGGCATCACTAGGTTCCGTC